>JAYJMF010000066.1:1404517-1438875 GCA_036873715.1 Salvia sclarea
TTTTAATTTCAATTTATAAACTATAATAGAAAATGAATGTAAAATTTAAATATTGTTTATATGAATAAACAATATATATTTTCTTATGGCCAAATTGAATAGGACCAGTTGTCACAAAAACAAAATATTTTGTCGAATAAAATAATTAAAATTATTTACTGTATAAGTATTATATTTCAATTGATTGTAATAATAATTGTAATAATAATAATAATAACAATATTTTTTTTTTTTGCATATTGGACATGGGATTATTGAGAATAAATAAGATGGGCTGTGAGTTGGAATTACTAATTGATTGAATGGGTGGGCTCTGGGCTGGAATTATCATTCATTAAATGAGTTTAAAAAAATAATGCTAAAATAAGTTTAAAAATGAATGATGACGTGTCACTGCAGAAGAGAATGAGGGGCTTAAGTGGAGGCATTGGCTACAAATCCTTTAATATATAAGATGATGGTAGCATTTTTTAGAAAATACAATTTGCTGGAAATAAGTACAACATTAATGAAAAAAACGTTAAAAGATGAAGGTCTTTTTAGAACATGTAAGTTAAGGATGATTTTTATTTTTAAAAAAACTTGAAGTTAAGAATACAAAATGTAGGATTTACTCTCATATATACTAAGGTGGCGTTTGGTTTCATTGATTAGCCTTAATTGATAAAATAATCAAGACTAATCAAGTGTTTGGTTTGCATGATAGGGCTCGTGATAGATTATTTCGTCCGCATGTTATCATCCATTTGCTTGATTATTAATCAAGCAAAATTTTGGTTGATTATTTAATCAAACCTTCAATCCATAATGTAAATTTATAAAATTACTTTTTATTAAATTTATTTTAGTCATAATGAAGCACGAGAAAATGAATAGAAAGGACAATTTTGGTATTATGCAATATTTTGGTCATAATCACATTATTTATCAAATCAAGCAATCCAAACACAAGATTAATAATCCAAATAATTCAATCATCATTTATCCTATCAATCTAAATTATCTACTCTATCCCATCAAGGAAACCAAACGCCCCCTAAGGTGATAGAAGTGGATTATGAATGGAATTTAGGCATAGATAGAGTGATGTGTATCTACTTTCAGGATATCGGAGTATATTTCTATAGTGGCGGATACAATTGCATGAGAGGAGGGGCTTAAGCCACTATGAACATTTTTTTTTTTTTTTTCACTATCAAATATGATAAAATTATCGAAATTTATCTATAGCCCCTACTAAATAGACACAGGTGAAGATTAAAATATCGAAGGTTGGAGGATGAGGAGGGGCTGAAATTGCAGAAAAAGAGGAAAGAAATTGAAATCTATAGTATTTTTATTTTAAACTATGACTCAAAATTTATGAATGTAGTTAACTTACTAAAGAAAAGTCTTTTTTGCTTATCTAGAAGTTGATTTTTTTTTTCAAAATATGTGTAGTAGTAATTATTCATGTTCGCTAAATGAACATATTGTTAAATCGGTCAAAAAATATTTTTTAATAGAAATAATGGAGCCCCTATCAACATTATTTTTTGTGTTCGCCACTGCATCTCTGTATATTTATTGTGTTGGATCCTCATTTTTGATTTTGTGGTTTTTATGCTGTTTTCGTATTGGTTGGTTCTTTTGGAATGGAATCTGATCTGTTTATTTGTCTTTGGTTTTATTCTTTTCTTGTTATTCTGCAACATTCTCTCTCCCTCTAAGCACAATTATTAATTGAAGTGGAAATAATATCTAGATATTTCTTTTCTTTTTTCGCTATTAAAAGTGGGACGTGTGGAGCATTTTTAGGGTAAATGTCCATAACGAAAAAGTATTGATGATAGAAGGTTGCTTTTTGCTTCAGCTAGGACTAAGAAGAACGGTCAAACTTCTCTTTTATTGATGTGGAATAAACACCAAATAAAAATTCGATTTTTCAACTGGTTTTCAATGGATTTGTTTAGATATATTCGTATAAAATGTGTATCATATTACAAATCGATTAAATATTATAAGACGATTCGAATAATAACATGGTAATTAAGCAACTAGCATAAAATAGGAATACAACTTACATGTGGTGGCACTCGGTCCAAATATATCTTCTACTAATAAAGAAGAATTTTAGTGTCTCAATTTTACGATTTAAACGACCTTACAAAGTTAAAATGAATGAGCCATGCGATCTAAAATTTATATACAAATAGTAACTAATTAAACGAGCCACTTTTTTGTATGCAATAAACTAGTAACATATTATCTTCATTTAGCGAGTACAAAATATATCTAATATTGTGTAACTTACTTTCACTTGAGTTGCACTAAATTTGACGTTGGTGTAATCATTTTAAATAATATTTTAGATTTGCATAACAATAAAGGCGTGAGTGAAAGTTTTTGGAAAATATTAGTATATATCTTGGTGTAATGTTTGGTACACATATGTTATATGTGATAGAGTTGAAAAAATATGTTAAAATTGTAAATAAGTTTTGGTGTCGGAAATGGATAAATATACGAGAAGATAAAAAATGCAGACTATGTTAAAAGTCGAGGCGAGAAAGATTCTCTTTTCGCAAGACGAGATTGCTTCGTACTTGTGCAAACGGTCTATAGCAATCTTCTCCAAGATACAACGACTTAACGATTACGAGACACTGCACATGTGTCGTAATCACGACGAACAACTGGGATACTCGGGACCGAGTAAAAACTCCTAGAATTGACTAGGACGATTCTACGTTAATTAATACCTAAACCGAATGCTTGTGAATGAGTTCGAATGAATTGATGAAACCTTGTGGGGGGAGAGGGTTATTTATAGCCTGCAGGTGGCTGTTCGGAAGGGGTGTGACCCGCAACCTGGAGAGCCATGAACCATCACCTTGGTTCAGGCCCAAGGGGCCGCCCCGAACCGGTGCGTCGGTTCGCGCTGGGCAGAACCGAGCCGGCGGTTGAATCCGCCGTCAAGCCCATCCGCCACGTGGCACCTCTATCCGCCGCATCGCATGCTGTGTGTCACCTTATCCATTCGCTGCCACGTTACAGGACCCGAACCGAGGCGTCGGTTCGTGCGCGAGGCATCGCGGCTCCTGGTCCGTGTGCGTCCAATCCGACTGACCCATGCGCGAGAGACATCGAGCCACCTTCATCGCAAAACAATAAAGGCTCCTCAATGCTCCTCGCGACGATGCGCACGTGCGAAGCGCAAAGTGCGCCTACGAAGCGTCCGTTGCGACAATTGCGACGTGCTCGAACTCGGATGGTGGTAGTGATTTTGGGTTAACCATAAAAGTCAACACAAAAGTCCACTAAGGTGCAACATAGGATGCACCATAAGTGTACCACACTTGATAACTTCTTAAAGTGGCATTTGGTTTATATATAGCTTTCAACACTCTTGTTTTTCCAATGTGGGATGACAACATAATCCCTTACATTATTTTCCATTTTGTAGTCAATTCTTTGTACATTAATTGTTCTTTCATCCCAACATGAATTTTGGCAATCAAATACACTAAATTACCTTACACAAAATGTAGATTCCCAATCTACAATTAATTTCCATAAATTCATTATGGAAATACCATAAATAAATATGGCTTTAATAAACTATATAGCCAAAATATCCAACATTAACAATTTAGTTTCTCTTGATTAGGGGTGAGCAATATTCAGTTATAACTGATAAATCGAGCCGAGCCGAAATGTAAATCAAGTTCGATTATTTTTATGTTCATTTGTGTTTAATTTTAAATATTTCGGAATTTCGGTTCGGTTTCGGTTTTATAGTTGACAATAACGAAATAATCCAAAATCGAGCCAAATTATAATATTACTATATATTATATATAAAATATTATATAATATACTCACTCCATCTAAGTAGGCTTGTCTTGTAATATTCCTCTTTGGGCCATCTCACTAAACATGTCCTGTTTCCTTTTTTAACTAAAACTTACACATAAAAACACATGGGACCCATGTGGGCCACACCACTCCACTCACATAAATGCGTGCAAAAAGTAAATAAGACAAGCCTAATGAGATGGAAAAGGTATATCATATCCATATTTTATAACTTATTGATTAAAATTAGGGTAATTATCACTTTAAACCCCAAACTATCTCGTTACTATCAATTATATCCTAACCTATAGAAAATAATTTTTTAAATCCTGAACTATTGATTTTGCATCAATTGTACCCCGTCTCAATTTTCAGGCTCTGGAAAAGTGACATGGGATGCCGTCTCAATTTTTTCTTAATGAAATAAAGAAATAGAAAAAGGAATAAAGAAATTAACATAAGTTAATGTTTCCAATCACTAATCACACATGGAGAAGAAAGGGACCAAAGGGAAATTTCTAACCTCTTTGAGATTCAGCACGGGAGTTTGCAGAAGAAATTCCAGATTGTTTATGTGAATGGACTTCACTAACCAATTCTTTGCCACATGTTCATAGAGGTTCTCGATTGAAATAATAGCATGATTGATTGATTGTCTGTTTCGTATTAATATTCTCAAAGCTAAAATAAAATATGGGTCTCTTTGTTAGGGGTTAAAAGGTCATACTATTAAAATAATATGTCATTTTTACCCCATTTGGTAGGGCAAAATATAATAGTGAGGGCCCGTTACAAAATAAGGGCCCGGCTAAAAACCACTATTAGACCCCTTATACAACTCCAACCCTCCCCCTTATTAATTAATATGTCATTTTCTTGACTCCCTCATATTATATAATTCATACTAGCCTTTTTCTTACATGTCCAACCAAATAGGCCTTTAGACAAAGTTCAACGATTTTGCAAATTCCGTACAAAGACTATAAATTTTTTTCCAATTTTTTTTTATTGGAAATTATTTATAAATCTTATCATTGTGTTCAT
This sequence comes from Salvia sclarea, assembly GCA_036873715.1. Lineage (NCBI taxonomy): Eukaryota > Viridiplantae > Streptophyta > Magnoliopsida > Lamiales > Lamiaceae > Salvia > Salvia sclarea. Next base: position 1,409,399 of record JAYJMF010000066.1, read on the forward strand.
CTAAGTGAAGATCAGTGAAGATACAAGAAGGAAAATAGTACTCCCTCCGTCCACAAAGAGTGTTCCACTTTGTGGACGGCACGAGTTTTAATGAAAATGAAGGAATTGCGTGAGTGGAGAAATAATCCCACCATGTAGATTTAATAAATAGTGAATGATATTTTGTGAGTGGAGAAATGGTCTCATCACCTTTTTGCCAAATAAGGAAAGTAGAACACTCTTTGTGGACACCCAAAATGGCAAAAATGGAACACTCTTCGTGGACGGAGGGAGTACATACGTGCAACGCAAATGAGTTATATAATGAGGAGCGGCTCAAATAGTTTTATTGTGTCGTATGTATTTCATGTGACATATATAAAAACATCCATTAATTCTGATCATTTACTATGATGATTTGATGAGGTTTATCTAATTAAATAAGTTTATTTAAATAGTAGCGCCATAAGGTACATAAGTATATACTACTCCATGTTTTTTTTTTTGTTTGCGTAGATATGTCCTGCATAAGTAGGGTGTTCCCCACCTATACCGGACATGAATTGTTTGTCTTATATTTCTGTAAGATTTCATTAATCGTGTAGTGGTTATGTTTATAATTTCAATTTCTTTAATATTAAAAGAAGAAGAAGAAGAAAAAAAAGAATCCAAAAGCTTCCATTGGAAATAATTAATTAACAAATCTCCAGCTGTTGCTTTACCTAACCTATGATATGGAGTGCGAATTATATATTATTAATTAGATTGGGTCTAATTAAACTATTCTCCCAAAACATGAAATAAGATTTTCGACATAGTCCCTCCATTATTATAAATGTCATATTTTTTTTTATAAATGTCATAGTCCCTCCAAAAAAAAGAATTTGAGATTAATTACAATTTCTCTTCATTTTACATTTTTTTATATATTTGGTAATTTAATTATTAGTTGTATACTTGTATGTATGTATTTATTATAGTAATTAATAAGACTAAAATTCTCTATTTTTTTGGTTTCTATAATATCCCTATGTATCGTATAGATAGCCCATTCTTAGTTATTTATGAGCGAATTTCTAATAATGGGAGGGATGAAGTATTATCTTTTAGGCTCTAAATTAATAAGGAAATATATAAATATTTTCTTGCACGAATAAATGTTTCTGACAGCGATAAGTATTTATATGTGTTAAACTGTTAATCTGTTGTTAAAAAATACATATAAAAAGATCACGCCAATCAAAAGTCAATATTTATTGACTTTGTTGAGAAGGGTCCTACAAAAAAAAGTGAATTTTAATTGATTACATTACATGGCAAAGGTGAGATATATGGGCGTGGCGTGCGAGGTAGGGAAATGTAAGTCCTTTATTTGATTTGAAATCTTCAAAATTTATGCTAACGAATGTTGGTAATTCAGTTCAATTTTGAACGGCAGCCGTCAAGAGGGGGTTTTGCTTTGGAGCACAGGCTGCTCTGCACTCCTCCTCACTGTAGCACTATTAAATTAAACGGGGAGTGCAGAGCACAGGGTGCTCCATAAAATTAGGGCTGGGTCGGTACGGTATACCGAAATTTTTTCGCCATACTGTATACCGTACCGAAAATATCGGTATGAGAAAATCGATACCGTTGTCGTGCCGAAACTTTCGGTATACCGAAGATCGGACCGAAAATTTCGGTATGTGATTTTTTACATACCGTTGTCGTACCGATAATTCGGTATACCGTGCTTTCACGATATACCGAAATCTACGGTATATACCGAAATTAACGGTATCGACGACATATCCGAAATTACATTAAATAAATATAAATAATAATATAAAATTTATTAAAATAAATAAATATGTATATATAAAATACAAAAAAAAAATCAATATGTACCGGTATTACGGTATATACCGCCATACCGGTACATACCGGTGTTTCAATAATACCGAAATACCGGTATATGCCGAATTGATCGGTATATACCGAAGTTCGGCACGGTAACGGTATACCGGCGGTATCAGACATTCCATACCGTTGTCATGCCGAAATCCAACGGTACGGTATCATACCGTACCGAAAATTGCGGTATACCGAAAATGTCGGTATTTTCGGTATTTTTTCGGTACGATAAGTGCGGTATACGGTATTTTCGGTATATTTTCCCAGCCCTAAACGACACACGCCCAGAGACTACCCAACCTTTTCGTCCAGTGCGTACCGGGCATTAATCCAGAGAATGCGAGAAAATGACCATCCATAGAATCCGGGGCCACCCATCGAGCTCCAACCCACCGAACCAGCCTATCCCATAGATCGACGATATTCGGGCATCGAATAAAAAAGTTTTTTGCTGACTTCTCTGCCACACCGCAACACTTACATTTTATGTCCTCTGTTTACAAACTTATCTTGTTTCTGAGTAAATCACATGAGGGCAGCCGATTCCAGATAAGCCGCCATGCCATGGTTTGGGCTTTCGTTAGCGCAAGCGTTTTCCAGATCCGGCCGAAGCAACCCCTTTTATTCTCAATCTAATCACGACTTAATTTTAAGAGGCCAGTTTTTGAATCATATTTGATTCAGTGATAATAGGTTTTTCTTAACTATTTTCGTCCCTAATTGACGAAAATACCCTTAAATATTGATGGATTGTCTTGTTTTTCGCAAAACAAATTCACACTTGCAGAAAAGTGTAAGACTTGATGTAACAGATTGTACAAGATATACGATCATATAAAAGTGGATCCCTCAAAGTCTTTCACTTTTCCGACAAGTGTAATATCAAACATTTAAGAACATTTTGTTAATTAGGGCATGTGATGAAAGAGGGCAAAAATAATTTGTTGTTATGAAAAGATGGCAAAAAAACATAAGCCTCTTTGATTTATGTATTCTACTTATTAACTCATAAACAAGTTTGTTGTTAGGTAATAAAGAATTAAAATAGTATTAACTAAATATCGCTTAATTTTTTAGATTATAATTAGTAATAACTGTATTAGAGTATGACTAATTTTATAATAATAAAATAATGTAATGTATTGTATTATATATTTTGTTATACTAATTGTCAAATTGGAGTTTGATTTTTTATGCAAAATTATGTAGAGTAAAGTATTAAATTATTTTTCTTTGTTATTTTCTGTTTGTAATTGTATATTGAGACATTGAGTTCATGTTAGCCCATGGCCCCATATATATTGTAACGTTGAGCTTATCCTAAAAAAGGTAGTTTTATTAAGAACCTAACTTAGACTATGGGGCCCTACAATAATTGATTTGTTGAATTGCATTTGCAGCAACTTCTACATATATAACGCCCGTTTCCTACACGGCTACACTGAGCCTACCAAAAGTCAATTACGAGTAAAATTAAAGATACATTTGAGGTAGACACTTTATTAGTTAAATGAAAATGAACGGTAATTAAACAGGTAAAAAGGCTAGCAAATTGTTTGTTTTAGTACTTATGGGATCATAATTCAATTCGATTTTCAATTTCCCAACGTAATTACTCGACTATGAATATGTTATTTATGTTGATTGGAATTAAGATGAAATCATAGGGCTATAACACAATTTTGGAGAGAAAACATGATCTAGTACTACAATATAGACATACAGTAAACATAATACTATAAATATATCATATACTGTATAAAATAAAATAAAGTTATGATTTGGAGAGCTACAATTAACCTACTCTAATCACTGGCTCCACCTGTCTTAAAAGACAAAGTAAGAAATTGTGGACAAAATTAAGCTTATAGAATATTGACGATTCCAGAAATCAGGAGAATATTCGAAATATAATAAAGTAGGCCATAAAGATTAGATAATATTGATAATTAATTAATTACTTAATTAATTAATTAGAGAGTGAGTGACACCTTGAACAGTTTGTTACTATTATAGTCAATGTCCGTACCTACAAAATGGGATTTCCAAGTCACTTGTTGTTTCAGTTATGCATATACATAATATAATACATAGATTTGTAGTATTTCATTAAATTTTTAATGTATGACAGGCTGAGATAGATTTACAAAGATACATGGGAGTAGTATAGATAAAATCAAACTTGGCCCACTTCTTTTGTTTGTTGTGTTTGTAAATATTTAAATATGTCGCAAGATCTGAATCTCAACCAAATGACCAATCACTTCTATTATACTGTATTTTCTTTACAAAACTAACTATATTTCTTTTGTTATTTTACGAAGCCTATATTTGTACTGTATTTCCTTTTTCTTGATACAACATGTACATATTCTCATTCCTAGTGGCTTTTGTTATTTATATATTTGATCTTTATTTGTTTTACAGATTGAAAAGGTGAGGAGTCGAATTTAAAAAAGTTAAAAATTCTTGCAAGTTAAGGTAGCAAAAAATGGTCCATGAAAAGACTAAGAAATAGATGTGAGTGGCATTCTATTTGGATAATTGGATCCACATCATCTCGAGTTGGCAACGGTTTAATTTTACAAAAGTCCAATTCTTGATTTTTCGGTGGTTTCTTAGGCATCAACATCAAACTTATTACTATAATTGATATTTTTTACATGATGTTAAGATAAAATGCTATGTATATATTGCAAACATATTACCAATCACATAATAAAAGGTATAAAATGATCATAATTGTATTTTCATTTGAATATTGTTGTGCAACTAGTATCATCTAGATTCACATTTCAATTGAATAGTAACCAATGCACGAAAAAGAAAAAGAAAAAGAAAAAGAAAAGCAAAACGAGGGTATGAAAAAAAAGATGTTGACTTTGTTGAGAAAATATCATTATTAAGCACAATTATTCTTTTAATAGAAGCTTGGCACAAGCCCATTTTTATATTTAAATCAAACTTTAGCCCAACCTTTTCTTTAAGTTTGGGGCCTAGCCACAAGGCCCACAACATTATAAGTCTCAATAAATAGAAACAACACTCTGTCTTACACTTTAAATTGAAAGAGCATCTACGACCATTTTACTTTTAATTTCTTGTTAATTGAACTATATATATATATCTCCATCAATTTCGTTTCACGAAATTTCAAACTGAGTTTATATACATGTAAAAGCATTATGAATATGTTTTACAATAAAGGGTAATTGGTATGTAATTGTTGAAGTTTCATCAAATTCTGGGTTTGCATACTAATTTTAAAATCCTTCTAAATTATTGATCTTTTGTTTTTTCTTCTCATTTTGCTACCGACCAAGATTTTGACTTAATAATGCTGACGTAGAACGCTAACGAAATTGGCGAGGCACAACTAAAAGGTGTGGCACAAACGAGGGATGACATCGTATTATTAGATGTTGCTGATTTGACAACACACTTTAAAATAAAAAAAATTGTTATTTTAAATTGGAATTATGATTGGTAGCAAAATGAATATTTTATTTTTTCAAAAAGACAGTAATTTAAAGTTGTTATGCAAAGTCATAATTTGATAAAAGTTCAGTAATTTAGTTGCCGATATAAATATATTAATAAATACATATTGTTCAAGTTTTACAACATAGAAACGGATCATTTCAATTTTCATGCCTACAAGATGGGCTCCACTAAAACTATTGAGAAATCTAGTTTTATTATGAAAGCTAAAGTGAACGTGATGACATTATCATACTACATAGCAAGAACAATGATTGATCAAAGCCAGCCCCATTACTTTCCACCTTTGTTGAAAATTTAGTCACACGCATCCCTTCAAAGTTAAAGCCAATAATATTCCCTAATTGAACAATCATATTTCTCTCCACCTTTATTCAACACTTATTTCCCCATCTCTTCAAAAACAAACTCTCTCAAGCAAAATGAAGAGAAGATTTCAATTTGTGGTGGTTTTAGTAGTAGCAATGGTGGTGGCATTTGCATCATGTGATGATTCAAAGGATAGAGAGGAATGTGCAGAATCAGTAGTGGGACTCGCCACGTGTCTTCCATATGTGGGAGGCGCAGCTAGATCACCCACACCAGATTGCTGCACCGGTCTCAAACAGGTGTTGAACACCAACAAAAAGTGTTTGTGTGTGATTATCAAGGATAGAAATGATCCAGATTTGGGCCTCAATATTAATCTCACTCTTGCTGTATCCCTCCCTCAATCTTGTAATGCACCAGCTAATATTTCTCAATGCCCTTGTAAGTGCTAATTAACTCACTTTTCTTGTGTAATTTTTGATGCATTATTTGATAATTGTTGATATGTATTATTTGATTCCATGCAAATCTGTGTCTTCTTCTACGTTTCTGTTTCTTATTGCTCAATAATCCTAATCCGTTTGTGTTGCAGCTTTGCTGAAGTTGGCACCAGATTCACCAGATGCTCAGATTTTTTACCAGAAATCAGCTAATGTTAGTGACAGTGTTGCTGGAGGGCCTCTTGAGGATGGTATGCCTAACCAATTTAACATGATTTAATTCTCATTCTCATAATAATTAATTTATTTGGTGCATTTGTTGTGACAGTTAAGCCTAGTCCAACAAGTGTTGCAACTCCTGCTGAGGAGGAAAATAGTGGTTGTGGAAATGGGAAGAGATTTATTGGGCTTGAAGTTTTTGGTGCACTTTTGTTTTTATTGTCTGTTACTTCAGATTTCGTCATGTAAAGCCTCTTGGAATTAGTATAGATCTAAGTTCAGTTATGTAATTAGCAACCTTAGATTTGTGTTGAGAGTTGAGACACCGAAAATGATTTTGGATTTCAATCATGTTTGTTTTAAGATTCGAATTTGTACTCGTAAAAGTAATACTATAATATATTATGTATTTGCATATCTACTTTGCTTGTGTGTAGGTGATATTCTCTTTGGTTGAAAGAAACATGGATACATATTTTTAGTAAAAAATAGTAGTAGCAATATAACTATATTGTATATCGAAGTTAGATCATACTCATCCGGATTTGGAAATAAATGTAAGGTTGAGAAAATAAAGAACCACAAAATCGACCTAAACATCACGGCAAAGTGGTCTATTGGCACTTGAGATTCAGTGTTCCATATCTGGTGTCTCACTTTCATTTTCGAGACAATCATTTTCCTTTGATTTTTTTCATATTCTTTTCTTCCATCTCAATTTTATATATTTTAGTTTAATTTATATTATTAACAAGGGTTCATTATTCCATTCAGTTATGGTATATAATTATTTTTATTATTTAATTTTATCTTTAGGGTTAAAAAATTGAAAATTAGGATATATAATTTTTTAAATTTTTACTTTTTTAAAATAAAAATTAGAAATTATATAAAATATTTTTATAATAATAAATATAATAATGGAATATGGTTACTAGATCTCATCCGGGTCTAATGGGCCACAGAACCCAAAATGTTCGGGCTAAATTAGCCCATAAATCTAAGATTTTATTTTTCAATGTTTACACATCAAAATTCTCACAATTCTCAGCAAACTCTAATTTAAAAAGATAGAAAGAAATAACTACAGTTGAGGTGAAGAACCAAACCGGGCTGCGCCAAAATCAAAATTAATCAAGAGTAAAATCTATAGTTGGTTTGGATAGAATTACCCAGTAAAAATCCACACACTCCATTCCAGCTCCGGCGCAACTGCTGATTTCCCATTCTCAAAAATTGATTATTTTGTGAAGTAATTTTCCTGCGCCAATTATTTCAATTTAATTCTGTAGACTGCTGTGCTTGCGGGGTTTTATCCAGCTCTCCCCTTAAACCCTTGAAGCCGCAGCAATTTCAAAATAAAGGAAAAAACAAGCTAAAATGGCAGTTATGCTGTCAACCATCTATCTATCTTCAAGCGCCGTCAAATTATCGCCCAAGAACAATATTGGAACAAACTCTTCATCAAAATTTCAGCTTCTTACCGGTAATTTCTGTTTCTTCTTCTGTTTTGCATTTTCACGCATTATGCAGAAACCGCGTTAGTCTAAGTGGATTATTTACAGGATGTGATGTAGGAAGGAAGAAAGAAAAGAATTACAGGAAGGGTTTGTGTTTGGTGAGGTGTGGTGAAGCAATTACTCAGAAAGCTGAGAAAAGGTATGTGAGTAATTCGAGAAAAGGTGATAAAAGTGCGATTTTGAGTGAAGGGAGAGATGATGATCAGCTCTATGGACCTATATGTCCAGGTTGTGGAGTGTTTATGCAAGATAGTGACCCTGATTTTCCAGGATTTTATCAGAAAAGGGAGAAGATAGTGAAAAGGTCAATTGAGAATATAGAGGATTTATTGGATGAGAATTTTGATGATTTTGAGGATGATGAGGACATTACTGAATTTGAGGATTTGGATGATATTGATGATGATGATGAGGAGGAGGAGGAGGATGATGAAATTAAGGCGGAATTGGAGAAGCTTGAGAAAGATGGGAATGATTGGGAGTCGGATAATTGGGAAACGGAGTTGGAAGACAATGAGGATGAGTATTCGAAGGAGTTGGATGGTTTCACTCCAGCTGGTGTGGGGTATGGCAACACCACGGAGGAGACACTAGAGAAGAGGAAGAGGAAAAAGGTGTCGAAGGCGGAGAGGAAGAGAATGTCTAGGGAGGCTGAACGAGAGACGGTGGAGGTGACAGTTTGTGCGAGGTGCCACTCGCTTAGGAATTATGGGCGCGTTAAGAATCAGATGGCTGAGAATTTGATACCTGATTTTGATTTTGATCGGTTGATAAGCACGAGGTTGATGAAGCCAACGGGGAATGCAGATGCCACGGTGGTGGTTATGGTGGTCGACTGTGTTGATTTCGAGGGGTCGTTCCCTAAACGCGCAGCCAAGTCCCTGTTCAAAGCATTGGCAGATGGTCAAGATGGGAAGAATAGCAAGAAGTTGCCAAAGCTTGTTCTCGTTGCTACGAAGGTGGATCTTCTTCCTTCGCAGATTTCACCTGTAAGATTGGATAGATGGGTCCGGCACCGTGCCAAGGCAAACGGTGCACCTAAGCTGAGTGGGGTCTACATGGTTAGTTCTAGGAAGGATTTGGGTGTAAGGAACTTGCTTGCATTCATCAAGAATTTGGCGGGGCCGAGAGGGAATGTTTGGGTTATTGGTTCTCAGAATGCTGGGAAGTCGACGTTGATCAATGCGTTTTCCAAGAAAGAAGGGGTGAAGGTCGCGAAGCTGACAGAAGCTCCGATTCCTGGAACTACACTTGGGATACTCAGGATTGGAGGGATTCTGCCTGCTAAGGCAAAGATGTACGATACACCGGGACTTCTGCACCCTTATTTGATGTCTATGAGATTGAATAGGGAAGAGCAGAAAATGGTCGAGATAAGGAAAGAGCTTCAGCCTAGAACTTTCAGGATAAAGGCAAGTTATTAAATACCTAGAATTTTGTGGTAGCTGTAGATTGTTATTGGCTGCTCAAACATAGATGAGAAATACTATCTAATGAGAATGAGGAACATGCTTCTTTGTGTTACTAGATTTTTTCACTTTGAACAAGGCGAGAACTAGAAGGGTCGTCTCTTAGCTGATATAGAGTAAGCAGGGAAATACCGTAATCCTCAAAATTAGGACTCGTTGAGGGGTGAGGCAATATGAATAAGTAGAGTTAGATAAGTATATGACTATGTCACCAGGGAAATTAAGTTTATATCTTCCCCAAGCTAAAAAGTATGAGCATAACTTCATCTAGAAGAAGCTGTAAACTTGTCCTTCAACCCTTCTTGGTCCCCTTCCTAATGTGTGCGTTTTCGTGCCAGATTATGGAACAAACGATGTTGATGTTTAGGTTTAAGGTGCTAGTTTATGAGGTGACAGGGACATATGTGCCAAAATCCCAATCACAGGACCCATGCATGTAATTAGCTGAAATATTCTGTAATTGTCTTTCTGATAATCTTAAGTTTCCTTTTCTGTCTCTTTCCACTTGACATGCTTAGTTTTTTGTATTGATCTGCTTTGTCATCTCTTTCTCTTTCTTATCTTGTTCCATAGCACCCTCAGTTGTCATGGCATTGTTGATCATGTTCTTTATCAAGCTTATTGATTAATCTAACCACATGCAGGCTGGTCAAACTGTACATGTTGGTGGCTTAGTTAGACTTGATCTTGACCAGGCTTCGGTAGAAACCATCTACGTAACAATATGGGCTTCGAATAGCATGTCTCTTCACCTGGGAAAGACAGAAAATGCTGATGAGACGAAGAACAAGCATGCTGGAATTAGATTGCAGGTGAGAGTCTGAGCCGGTTAAATGGGGGAACTTTAACATGTTGGTTTTTACATTAATTATTTTTGAACTGATAAGTAGAGCTAAATTATACATTACTTGCATGCAATAATCATAATGAATCAGTTCAAAATCTTCTCCAATGGTTTCACATGGTGACTTCAATAAATTTTTTCCCTATACATTCTTCTTCTCATTGGAATCTAACTTTTAGTCGCATATGTTGGCCAGTTTGCTATGTGTCGTTTGGTGTTATCTTCTCTTCTTTTGCTCCATTGATCTCCTGCCAATTAATAGTATTTTTTCTTCTCAATAAGAGGAGCTATTCATCCATATATATTATATATATACAGTTCGTACTAATTTATTCGTAGGAAAATCCTTTCAATCCTCTGTTTCGGATTTTACTCATTTAGTTTTTCTGTTTTTTTCTCATTTCTTTTTCTTGATGCACCGCATGTGTATCAGCCTTATTTCATGATTTGGGAAGCACATTTCTGTGGCAGAAGAAATGAATTCAAACATTTATGGTACAGGCTCCAATTAAAGAACACATTATGATAGTAACTTTATTTAATTTTCACTTATTTCAGCCACCCGTTGGGGCAGACCGAGTTTCAGAATTGGGCGAATGGGTGAAACGAGACGTTAAAGCATCTGGAATAAGCTGGGACGTGAACAGCATCGATGTTGCAGTGGCAGGATTGGGTTGGTTCTCGATAGGCTTGAAAGGCGAAGCACGCCTAAGCCTCTGGACATACGATGGCATCCAAATCACTACGCGGGAGCCCTTGGTGCTCGATCGGGCATCATCTCTTGAGCGGCCCGGATTTTGGCTGCCAAAGGCTATATCTGAGGCCATTGGGAAACAGAATAAACTCGAAGCTCAATCCAAGAGAGCCAATGGCGATGAAAGCACGGATTTGCTCTCTGAAGTACCTATTTGAGATCAAATCTATAAAGACGACGTAAAGTTGCTATATTTGGAGCAGGCGCAGAGTAATCGTGAAACTGCCAATAACGGTACAACTGCACATCTCATCACTAGAGTTCGAATGCACGATTGTTGATGTTTTCGCAGCAAATGTTCGTTCTAGTATGTTCAAGCCATGTTCTAACGAAGGGCGAATCCATCGAGCTAACGAGATTGTTCAGCTCCCGGCGGTGATTCGGAGTTTTTGGTGTTAGGCAAAGAGGCCAACTTGTTTGGAGGCTTCAAATATTTTTCAGTATCTTAGTTCTTGATGTTGTATTATACCCTTCTGTGTTACATACATTATTCATAGTTAATTTTTTGTGTGAGAAGAAACTTGCAAATTTGGGAAATTTGTATTTTTTTTTTCTCTTTTATATTTTACACTGCAAGATGGAATATTTACATGTGAATGATGAACATTTATTTTAGTGATGGAGAGTGTGTGAATCAGATCTATGATCTGTTTCGGATAATATATCAAATTTTGGGAAAATTTGTTGAGACTCCTCCACAACTTCAATTCCTGAATCCGAGGTTCTATCTCTTTATCTTTATTTTAATAATTTAATAATTTCCGAATGGTTAGATTTGGTCTCTTCAAATTATGGTTGGATTTATTGGATTGGATTTTTTTGGATGGCGGCAAATTCAACTGCTTTCTGGACACTTGTGGTATGGGCTTCCACCATCAACCTACTCAATAATCAATATTTTGATTTCATTTTTGTACTATTCTCGATGTTCAAACATTCCTAATATAATATATTGCTATGTATAGTAAGAGTTGTGAAATGAATACTTAGTTGCCACAAATATTTGGCCATCTCTGGTTCACTTTCGAAAAGGTTGGACGGTTCAATTATTAATCGGATCAAGATAATTTTTATTTATTTTTTTCGAAAATAGTACATTTCTTATTTTTATTAGTATCCTTTATATATTTGAGCTCCAATTAGAGTGGCTTCATTCCCTTCCAATATTCCGACGCTGCTAAATGAATTAATAATTAATCTAGCGAAGTGTCACTCCCCTGTTTGATTCATAGGTCGTAACAACGCCTACGCCACATTACATCAATATATATTATATATATTTAGAATTACATAAAATAAATAATATTTTTGCAGTTTGACCCTCATGTCCATGTATATTAAAAGCTGCTTCTCTCACTTATGATTGGCTTAAAATGTGGGCAGCCGAATCCCTAAGCAACCCATATTGCAAGGAAACAAAGCATGCAATCAATTTTCAGACTGCAAATCTCATCTTCTTGAATCTTGCTTGGTCCATTACTTAGCTATGACTATGAACATATCCCACAAACTAGGCCTCATTCTTCCCCTCACAATTCAAACCATTTTTTTTAGAAATTCAATTCATACCAAATTATGGTGATGTTATTCGTATTCGTTTATTTAAGTGGTTTGAGGCTTCCTAGCTAATATGTAGGCCGACTTCAAAATTTAGTCCAACACTTACTCTAAGATTAAGTGTGGTATAGATGAATAAATGCACATTAATAGAAATCAACAAAAGGACACCAATTGTAATTACGAATTATTACAAATGTAATGGTCACCTTTTTTAAATGTGTATACATAATAACTCGTTGAAGTATAGTAGCCAAAGAAAATACTCCATCCGTCGCACGAAACTTATTACGTTTTCTTTTTTAGTCCGTCCAACGAAACTTGTTATGTTTATATTTCAGGATAAAATTAAAAAAGATAAGGAATTTTAAGTACAATTATTTTAACTAATTGCACCCCCTATTACTTCCCCTTTTGACACCTTATTACTATTCTACTTTATTATCTATCCACTTACAGCACTAACAATAACATCTTAAATTCCGTGCCGAAAATAAATGTAACATATTTCGTGAGACGGAGGGAGTACATAAAATACAAATAATGATTTATTATTTACCCCCTCGATAGTTTTGTATGCCCATCTCAAATGACACCCCATTATATATTCTTCAAAAGTTGTATATATAGGTAGTTAAAAAAATGTTTAATTGCATATAAATACACAAATTTTGTCAAAATTTTGGTTTTTAATTAAACTATTATTTTGGTAAAAAAAATACACGAACTTTACAAAATTTTGGAATTTAGCATAAGTTTAAAGTTTGTCGGGTAATAACTTGATTATTCGGAGTCCGATTAACAATCCAAAATTGCCATCAAAAAGCTCGTGGTGTTAGGTTGCAATCAGCGAAAATGATTAGAGAATAATTTAAAAGTTATTTTCCTGAAAATTTATATCCATATATTTTTGTTAGAATTTGGATGTATGAGTCAAACACCATTATAAAGCTATCGCTGGGAGCTTTCTAACGATAGTTTTAGATCATTAATCAGATTCTGAAAACTCAAGTTATTGGTCAACAAATTTTGGAGTGAGGCTAAATTCCAAAATTTTGTAAAGTTCGTGTATTTTTGACCAAAATAATAGTTTTGGTTAAAAACCAAAATTTTGACAAAGTTCATGTATTTACAAGTAATTAAACTTAAAAAAAATTATATATAGGTAGTTTAATATTTTTATTACCGCCTAAGCAATTCCGATAAAATAAAAAAGGAAAATATTCTTCCCGGGATATGGATTTGTGATGAAGGATCAAAATCGATTAAAGTGGCTATGTAGTAAATAAATAATTCCATTTCCAAAACAAATGAATAAATAAAGTTCCAACTTGAGAGAGAGATATTCTGCGTAGGGGCCATATGGTAATTTCAGGTAGTGGCTTTCATATTTGTGTTCCCAACGTACAATAGGTGGCGCTTCATCGTCACTCTCTCTATACATTCAGTTTCTGTATGTATCATATATATATAGAGAGATGTTCATTCAAAGAAGGAAGGAATGCAGGCATCACTTGCAGAGCTGCAATGTGAAACCTACAATTACAGCAAAATTCTCATCTCTTTCCCGCGCCGGAACACGTGATCATTCGATAATCCAATTTACTTGTGAAGAAATTTGGTGTGCTCTGCTTCAATCACACAGAGAGGTGAGAAATCTAACTTTTCTAATCGTTGTGATTGTGAACGCGTATCGTCAAATGAAAATTTCTGCATCATCGAGCTTAATTTCTGCTCTTTCTGAGGTTTTTGCATGTATTCATGACGGATGGTTGATGAAGGTTTTTTTCTGAATTAAACAGCACGCACTTATTGCTTTCATTGGAAAACTCTCTCTCTCGTTTGTGGTGTTTATTCTCAAGTTATGTTGTCATACACAATACATTGTGATTTCTCCAAGATGAAGCTGGTGATATTGGTGAAGAGTTACTGAAACGATTTAATTCATCCGAGTTCTTTGTCTACATGTGCATTTGTTTACTTTGTGGTAGTTATATGAGGTCGGATTAGGGGATTTTGCTCTATATATTTTATCCAATCAATATCTGGTATGTGAAATTGGAGGTTTCCTTCAAGGTGCTTTGCTTGGAGGATAGGCATGGTACAAATCTAGCTCAAGAAATTGCTGGTTAAGATTCTGAATGGAAGTCTCCATTTAGACTGGTGCGTGCTTATTGCTAGCATACAACCTTACAGTCTACATTAGAAAGACATCGGCATTGAAGGTGAAGGAAAACATCTGATTTCTTTTGCCCAAGCCATAATATTGAGAAGATCTCATGTTTTTCTTTATAAGTTTTTCCCCCTTCTTTTCGAGGATTAAAGAATTTAAGTCCACCAGCGCACTGGTTAGTTTTGCACAATGAGGCCATTGTAAATTATGGTTCATGAATTTTCTGCAGAATTTTTAGTAGGATATAGTCTATTCTTTCAAGTATTTAATTACTTCATGACATCAAACAGTTTCTAGTATTCACGATGAAGAAATGGGTATAATTGGCAGGAACTGACCACCTAAGAAAATCTTGAGACTTCTGAAACAGCATGACTGGGGGTCCAACTGATGATGATTCAAGCACCAAGCTTGTCGGAAGAGGTGCCATCTTCTACTATGGGGTGGGACATATGTTGAATGACGTCACATCTGCATGTTGGTTTACATATCTCTTAGTGTTTTTGACCGATATCGGACTCCCCCCAAGGTTTGGGCTTCGTAAACAACTTCCATATATTTTAGTTAGTTTTGTTTCTTTTCCAGACTTGTAAATATGGTGATTTCCCATATTTGAGATTTATGCCTTTGATTTTTCTTTCAAGTGATGCTGCTATTGTCATGCTCTCTGGTCAAATTGCTGATGGATTCATGACCATATTTGCAGGTGAACTGGTATGTACAGAAAACATTTTATAAGTTAATTTTTTCTTTAATGCTTTGAAACCACATAGAAAAGCTATTGCTCACATCTCGATATACTTACAAAATTATCCAATTTCTGTTAAGTGCTAAAAAAGTATGCTAGTCTGAGAATTGGTTAGGTGTTAATTCGTTTTCTTTTATAGATAGACAGGTACGGGAGCTTTAAGATATGGCATGGCGCAGGATCTCTTTTGGTTGCGGTTTCATTTTCTTCCGTCTTTGGTGGTTGCTTGCCTTGCAAAATTATAGGATCCTATTCATCTACTGCACAAACCATCAGTTATAGCCTCTTTGCTGCAATTTTCAATGTTGGCTGGGCTGCTACTCAAGTTTCACACATGTAATTGAAGTCTTACTGTATTGATAATAATTTGTTGTTCTTGTTGCTGTGATCGGATGCAAATGATGAAACTAATCACTTTCATTCACTAATGGCTCATGGAAATTAGAGGAAATAATCAAATAAATTATTTGCTGATAACAAGTCAAGTAACACAGATGGTTCTTGTCCTTTAGCATGCTCGAAAGTTTTTAGTATGGAAATTTAAGTAATGCTGCAAGCCTTCTCTTGTTGTAGGTCAATGGTGAACTGCATCACCCTGAATTCAACAAGCCGAGTAGTTATGACCAGTTGCCGCAATGCCTTTACAATGGTTACAAGTTCTACTATGCTCTCATCCATCATATCAGTATATTATGTGTTTGAAGTAACTTTTGCATAATTGTGTTGTCTGATTTCCTTAATTTCAATTCTGCTAAAGGTTGCGAACCTTAGTCTATATGCTATTGCTTTTTTGGTATTCAAGTTCAACACGAGACAGTCTATTATTGAAGTTGAGTATCAGGTATATAAACTAACAGTTTGTTTCTTGTCTTCTAAGAATTTTCTTTCTGGCTGCTTTCTCATTTCGTTGTAACTTTACAGTACCGCTGGATAGCTTATGCTTCGATCTTCATAGGTTGCTGTTTTGTCAGTGTATTTCATCTTGGAACTGCAGAACCGAGGTTGATAATATATGTTGAAGTTCTATAATGATGCTCTGATGAAAATTGTTTGACTTCCTTTTGGAAATTATTAGTTTGATGTGTACTTTCCCGTGTACTGCTCAACTAACTCATCACTTTCTTGGTCATTAGCGACATGAATGTCTATCGTGGGATTCTGGTGTTTGTATAGTCACAAGTGGCTAGTAATGCATGCTCCAAATTGTTACTCTAGTAAGAAGAAAGTACCTACTCATAAGCATGTACTGGAGTTAGTAAGACACGATAGAGAAGACGAATGACACTGTCCTTACGAATTAGGTTGCATGGCATTTTGAGTAAACTTTAACTCAATTAAATGACTTTATGATGTTAAGGACTCTATACAAGGATTTTATGTGTCCCATGCATAGACACTATTATTGTAATCTGCTATTTGACTTTTTTAAATGTTAAGCATGCATTGCTGGTCATGTTTAATACTCATAAGCTTAATGAATGCCAAAATTCAGCTTTATCATGCTGCGATGAGTACATTACACTTCCTTAAATTCAGATATGTTACCTTTAGATTCCACTCTTGCAGATTAAAAGGAGAAGCTCATGAAAAAGGTTATGCAAGAATTTCTTGGACATACTGGTTTCGCAAGTTGTTATACCACCAAGTAGCACTTGTATATGTGCTAACTAGACTTGTCACAAATGTTTCACAGGTTAGCATGTTTCAATGCCGTTTTGCTCAAGTATCCCAGAGATACCTGTACCTGTATCTATATTTATTAGTTTTTTTGTTTCCTGGCTATTCAGGCATTTCTTGCTTTTTATGTCGTCAATGAGCTGAGGATGGACCAATCTTCAAAAGCTTTGGTACAACATATTAATACTATCTTATAAGATCTGTGAGATATTTGAGAAACAAGCAAATTTTATGTCATGTAATCACTTTCAACATATGTGCATCTAGGTGCCTGCTGTCATCTACGTATGCAGCTTCATCACATCAATCATTCTACAGGTCTACCTACGATGTTCTTACTCATTTTATCAGTTGAACATGTTTATACGAATCTTGCTCTTTATATAGGAGATGGCCTGGAATAGTAATCGATTGAAGGTTTCCTATTCTGCTGGGGGTCTTCTTTGGATGATTTGTGGTGTTAGCATCCTCTTTTTGCCAAGCAGCATGAAAGATTTTATGTACCTTATATCAATTGTGATTGGAGTGGCAAATGCCTTGATGATGGTAAAGAAAGCTTTTCTTCCGCAACTAAGTATAAATTTGAGGCTGCATGATTGAATAGCTATGATGTGGTTGTAGTCGTGCATACATATTTTCATGAGAATGTTGATTGTTTATGACTTTATGTGCAATTTTGGTCTGAACAATGACCTTCACGGAATGACCAGGTGTCAGGGGTGAGCATGCAGAGCTTCCTAGTTGGTCGAGATCTCAATGGATGTGCCTTCGTTTATGGATCATTGAGCTTTCTGGACAAAATAATATGTGGGCTAGCATTAAGTATTCTTGAATCATATCAAAGTAAGTTTCTGTCCTTCCAACTATACTTTCACTTGATATTTATTGAATTTCCCTGCTTTAATAATACTACAAATCCCCCTTAATGAACTAGTTACAATACTGACTAATTCAAGATTTCAATAGCCTTTACAAAATATCTTCTTCTGGAGCTTGCTGTACCATCGGCTTTAGTCCATTTGTTTATATATGTTTGGTTGCTTAGATCCTCCTATGTTTTCAAGTTATGTGACATTCTGGAGGTCCAATTCTTCCACACGCGGATACCTCTAATTAAAATTTGTTCAAGGTCATATATGCTACTTTGACTTAAGATTCCTACATCCTGTGCAGGCCCGACTCCAGAAGAAGTGCGGAACTGTCATCCCGTATTCTCTCTCTCTGTTACCAGATACGGACTCGGGCTTCTTCCAGCCATCTCTGCACTAATTGGTGTACTAGTGACACTTAGCATGAAGCTCCAAGAGCCGACCTTAACACCTCTAATCGCTCCTCTACTGGAATAGCTCAAAGATGTATATATTCTTAAAGACAAATCACAGGTCTGTCTCTGGTTGATGAATCAAATTAATATAATCGAACAAATAGCTCTAGCTGTTAGATATCATATGTTAGGGCAGCTAAATTCTGCTGCAGATGTTTTCAGTTCCAACCACACACATAGATGCAGTAAGATTGATCAGTCAACAACTGACGCTTATGCCTAAGGCAATCATCGTTCACAGTTCTTGATTTGATACCGATTCGTTTCGTGCCACCAGTTCTTGATTTGATACCGACTCGATTCGTGATACGTGTCGGGTAATGGTTAGGTATGCTTATCTCGACTAGTTCCTATGTGCACTGCCGACGAATTCTTGAGTGCTACACGGACAGGTTTGCTGGAAGTATCTTGTTGAATTTAAAGGAAATAATTTGTGAAATGTTAGTTTTGTTTTTTGTGTGTAGCAGGTGCCTAGATAAGGACAACCTCAAGATTTTAGTGTCTGAATTAGGGCATTTGTGATCACAAATGGACAGGGTTATGTTGAACCACACATCTTTCATGAAATATCTATGTCACTTTTAGGGGACCAGTGTTTGAAGGTTCATATTTCTGGTTTTCATCTCTCCACCAATAGCATGACATCTGACTACAACAAGGAAAGTTGGTAACTTGGTATTCCATGTCGACATTAACTGTTACGATGGAACTAAAATTCATATATTAGTCGTGGCCTCCATTTTATAAGTGTGAGATTTATAATTCAAATTCCATTGTTTTTATCCTGTGCTTTGAAAGTGGTACGGCTTCAAGTTTTCATCCTTCAGCGAATATCCAAAATTGGCTCGATAACGAATTTTCAATAACAGGTCCGATTTAAAAGTCAAATTTGTAGTTTGAAGTTCCCAATGATATGTACAAAATAGTGTAACGAATTGGAGAGAGTCATTGAGAATTAGGGACTCTGACGCACAAAGATGGCATGTCGGGACCAAAAAATTGCATTCGTGCCACTTTTGTGAAATTTATGTTCGTTTTCCTTCAAACTATTTGTGAACCTGATTGATCATGTCGTGAGATACACTATAACGAAGCCTTTTATTGTTTAATTAAACATGTATACATATATATAATGAAATTGTATAAATTATTTACTCTAATATTTTATTATTTTCATAATCATGAGTTGTGGTCGTCGACGAGGGCGACAAAATTGGACTTTGATTTCTAGTTTTGGTTCTCTTGATTTTCTTGTATGGGTTCTACAAAGTGAGACATGCGTTACCGCTTCTTTTCAAAACAAATGCGAAGCTATTAAATCTTTAAATTTTATGTCTAACAAAGAAAACAGCATTGACGTTTGGGAAAAATTCAGATTATTCTCAGTAGAATGACATTATTTGGAATTTGCTTATAAACCAAATACTTGGCTTTACATGAGCACTTTCTAATCATACAATTTATGTTTGAAAAAAGAATATCACATAATTAATAATATATGCTGTAAAGTACTTGTTAGGTATATACGAGACAAAACACAAAAGTGTGTGCGTGTTTATTTCAAATCATTTTGGTTTATATCATGGTGATTTTATTCCTCAAAATAAATATCAGAATTCATGGACCCAGAAAGGTAAACACTGCTACATAACATTAGCGATGTAGTGAATCTATAGTTCTATTTCTATACGCTCCTTACACAATTAAATGATGTAAGCGCTGCATTAGTATTAACTTTTTGTTTCAATCGACTATAATAACTTTTTATTAACAAGCGTGGAGGAATAATAGAGATTTAAATCCTAATTCTTATTCTTACATAGAGAAGAATGTCCTCCTCATAGAGACATATATAATAACTTTCAATCAATGAATTTGTTGGAGCATAGTGTAAATTATATACTCCCTCCGGTCTTTTTGTATTGACCCAATTTATTTATTGGGGTGGTCTTTTTGTATTAGCTTATTCTATAAATGTAAATACTACTTTAATTTTTAACCACAGAAACACATGGTCCCATATTTTATTTTAATTTTCAACTATACAATCATTTCTACCAACTATTTTCTAAAACTGTGTGCCATTTTATTTGGACCAATACAAAAAGACAGGAGAGAGTAATAAATATACGAGCGAGTAGAGGGAAAAAAGGAAAAGGCTTCTATGAATTTGAAACTAATTGGTGGTGTAAAGTTCTTTTAAGATCTAAATAAATAAATTTAGTAACATCTTCTTTTGGAGGAAAAATAAAAAAATTCAAAATTTGAAGCTATGCTAACTAATGCTAGTAGTGTCTATCGCAAGTTAAACAAAACTGGGGAAGAGTTTAAAAACTTAAAACCAAGGTTTAGAAAACAAACAAAACTTAAGCACTTTATCAAAATCAAAATTCAAAATTATTTAGATCGACCATTTATTTTTTTTATATTATATTTTCTCTCCCTCCCTCCTCGGTTCCGCCATTTCCATCCGCTCGCACTCTTTGCGAGTTCTCGGACTCCTCCAGTCCTCTCCTCTCTTCTACTTCTTTCTCTCTCTAGATTCACTGAATCCTGTATATCTTTCTCCAACCAAGCACCTTTTTCAGTTCCCTAAATTTTGCCCTAGGTTGAACTCCTATCTTCCCGAGGCGCCAATTTCTGGTGGTGCGGAGGCGGGGGCGTCTGAATTGCGGTGGATCTGAGACTAGAAGGAGGAAGAAGCAAGATGAGCGCGGATCTGGTGGCGGAGAGCACCCATGGCAATCTGGACGAGCAGATTTCTCAGCTCAATCAGTGCAAGCCTTTATCAGAGCCCGAGGTTTTTTTCTTTTTTTTTTTCATTTTTTTTTGTTTCTTAAAGAATATTATTGATTTTTGTTTGAATTATGTTAAGCTTGGTGATTTACGGATCTGGTAGATTTGTACGGAGTGATGAATTCGAGAAGTGTAGAGTTACATGGGATCCTTATTCTTTATTTTTCTCAAATTAGACAAGTTTAGAGTAGGGTTTCTTTAATATTTGTGGAATTTATTGGGAATAACTGATGCAATCGAGCGTATCATGAACTCACTAACTTCTTGACAACTGATTTATAGTTTAGTAGACTTTTTACTGTAACTGGTAGAGGGGAGATTGAGACTTTGAACCTTCTTTTAAGTGAGTTTTGGGGACTTGTAGATGATTCGACAGTTTGAAAAGAAAGGGGGAGGGGGGTAGTGAGAACATCCGACTGAAGCTGTATCCAAGCTGTTTTCCTGATATTTAGAAACTAATAACTGCTACTTCAGTTGTTAGCTGATATAAGTTACTCTACTTCCCTTTTATTTAAAGAATGATTTTGGTGACTGATTATTGGGTGTTTACCTTCTTTGTGAACTATTGACTATACCTCCTCTCACAGAACTAGTTGCACCTCCATTTCTTGTAAACAGTTGGTCACTTGGTATAGATGTTCTTGAGCTTCTAATTCACTGAACTTTCTGTTCATTCCTCTGAGTGGTTAGTCTTGGTAGCTTTGTCAACTCATTGGCAGCTTAATTTAGAATTTTTTCATGGCATGGTTCTCAATATTGCTGATGGATTGACCCTGTTGTCTGATCTCTCCTTTAAGTATCTTATGTGTTCTGTTTCATACTTGGAACCCTTTTTTCAGTGAGTTGTCTGTGAAATGAAACTGAAATTGTAGTTTGAGTGTTGGTTATATGCTGAATGTAGGTCAGGGCCTTGTGCGAGAAGGCTAAGGAGATACTAATGGATGAAAGTAATGTCCAGGTACAAAGTTTTTTTCTCCTGGTCTTGTTTTGAGCCCGTTTTAGCTTTAATATGCATGATTAGCAATTCAACATGCATTTTAACTTATGTTTTTCGATATATTCAGTCATTCTCTCTAAACTGTTTTACATTGGAAAAACAGTTTCTTCTTTCGTCTCACTATAGTCCTGCATTATAAGCGGGATTTTAATAAGAATACTTGATCTCCACCATTCAGTGAGGTGGCTCATTGCTTTTTCCTGGGTAATGTGAGAAAATATTTGAAAACTTTCTCATTCGAGATTGTATTTTGCTTTTTGTTGCTGCAGCCAGTGAAGAGCCCTGTCACAATTTGTGGTGATATTCACGGTCAATTTCATGATCTTGCCGAATTATTCCGCATTGGAGGGAAGGTATAGCTTTGCCCATAACAATGATATGTATTCTATGCTAGGATTGGACCTCAGGATGTGTTTTGAAGATATGCTTTTAGTTATATACTTGACGAGTTTCTAATATTAGTTCATTTTCATTTGGACAGTGTCCAGACACAAACTATCTATTCATGGGAGATTATGTTGATCGTGGGTACTATTCTGTGGAAACTGTGACTGTAAGAACAAGTCCAATGACTTCGAATGCTTTATTAGAACATCTTTGTAGAGGTGCTTATAGTCTTATTTTCTGCAGCTATTAGTGGCTCTGAAAGTGCGCTATCCTCAACGTATCACTATTCTCAGAGGGAACCATGAAAGCAGACAGGTATTGATTGATTTTTGTTGATTCCTGTTCCATCTTTGATATATTTAAAGTGTTTGGAACCGTTTTTATTTTTATAAATTTGTTTATACTGTTGCCAATTGACATATGAACCTCATTTGTGTAAAAAAAATTATGTGTTTCTGTCGGTGCTATTTGCATTTTAATCTTTTTACATTTTTTTCTGATTGTATGTGCAGCTTATTTTGAATGCTTAATATGAATTTTGTTTGTGCTACAAGATTCTTTTTTGTGGTAAAGCGTGATTGCAACTGAGATAATGACATTAGAAGATGATGTTTTGTGTGGCATTGGGACTACTAACATTTGTTAAAACCAAATTTGGATCTAGTCTTAAAGTTTGAGATTGCTGACAGACTGACCTCTCTGTTGGAGCTAATGCTATAGATCCAGGTTTCGTTGTTTCCTGGGTTTTGTCTAATCATCATTTTACTATTTTTTAGCTGTGTGTATGAGAACTTTTTTCGATCCCAGGATTTATGTGTTCAATTTATTGATTCTTGGTATCTTACCTTTCATTATCTTCTTTGTCATCTAATGAACTACAATCTTTATTTTACTATTCCGGAGAAATATTGCGGTTTTAGTTACATGGTCGTTGCTGAATATAATTTTTCTGTCCTTTAAACTATTATGTTTGTCTTCTGTTGCCTGAAGATTTTTTCTCCTTGCAGATTACTCAAGTATATGGCTTTTATGATGAATGTCTGCGCAAGTGAGTTTTTTTGCAAACCTCTTTCCTCTGTTGTACAATATTCTTAATATGTTTGATTTTTAACTTATATTGTCTGTCTTGAGAAATATGTTAAGGCTTAACCTCAAGAATGTGTTCGAGTGTCTTTAACGTTGCAAGGTCCTTTAAAAATGCCTGCGTTTGAGTTGCAACTGATATGCACAAGTTTCTTCATCCTTCATAAATACTAATGCCTTGAAAATCTCTTTTGTTATAGGTACGGAAATGCTAATGTTTGGAAGATATTCACCGATCTGTTTGATTATTTTCCCCTGACTGCATTGGTTCGTAAAACCTCTCTTCCCGTTTCTTTTACGGGACTCGGATTGCTTTAGTCATGTTTGGTTCATTATTCGTGCACTCAAAACAAGTCATCACTGTACAGGTTGAATCCGAAATATTTTGTCTGCACGGTGGTTTGTCCCCGTCTGTCGAGACCCTTGACAATATAAGAAACTTTGATCGTGTTCAAGAAGTTCCACATGAAGGTCCAATGTGTGATCTTTTGTGGTCTGACCCTGATGATCGTTGTGGTTGGGGTATATCTCCTCGTGGTGCTGGGTACACCTTTGGGCAGGTATTTATCTGCCTGATAAGGTTCTGGTTTTCATTCTTCATTGACTTACTAATTCCTCATTTGATTATGCCTAATTCTCCAGGACATATCAGAGCAATTCAACCACAGCAACAACTTAAAACTAATTGCTAGAGCTCATCAACTGGTTATGGAAGGATATAACTGGGCCCATGTAAACATTCAAATCCATATTAATCCTTCTCTTTTTACCATGAGTGGGAATGGATTCTCATCGTTGATTTTGATTTCTCCACAGGAACAAAAGGTTGTCACTATATTTAGTGCACCAAATTATTGTTATCGCTGTGGAAATATGGCATCCATTTTGGAAGTTGATGATTGCAGGGAGCATACATTTATCCAGGTCTTGCCTCTAGCCTCATGCAGTCCCGTTCCAATTTTCCTTCTCTTTAGAAAAACAGTTGATTGATGATGTTTCTTGTGATTTTATCCTGTAGTTTGAGCCTGCACCAAGGAGAGGAGAGCCTGATGTAACCCGGAGGACACCCGACTATTTCTTGTAGTTCTGATACTTGTAAACTCGTTCGTCTCCGTGATGTGTCATTTTGGGGTGCTTGCATTGTCGTTGCCTGAGATTCGAGGTTCGAGTAATTCAGCCTATGTGAAGGTGGTGCAAAGTGGGAAGATGCATGCAAGCTGAGAGAGGCTCCTAGTCTTAAAAAGTTATATTCTAACCTATCTTAGGGTCTAGAGGTCTGAAAGTTGGAATAGGGGATATGCTTCTGTGTATCATGTTCTATAATTTTTTGATGTGATGTTCCCCATTTCTACTCTTAGTCATCTTTGTTTTTCTATTTATCCTTTGAGTCGCTGCCATTTTGGGGACAGGTGTGTTTGTGGAATTAATGCAGAATCTGTCTATTTAATCTTTTCTAATTTTGTTGGTTGGATCTTCCAAGCTATTGAAATCTTGATATGACCATTTTGTCTATAACAAAATGAAACTTCTAATGTAGTAATTCTGTGGCTGGGGACTTTTTTTTACCCTCTCCTTTTCTTTTATTCAAATCTCCCCAAAGAAATATGCTGTTGCTGCTCTTAGTGAATAATTTTTTCCATTAATTCAATCTCTCACTGATGGGATTTCACACACACACAGACTAAATATATTGGAATTGCATATATTATTTACTAAAAAAGTTGGATATTTGAGCTCTACATCTCTCTCTGCCTATGACATATTTGCCTTTAGTTAGTATAAAACTATGTAGACTAAGCTATAATAAGTTGCAAGGATCAATGAGTCAGCAAATGCCCAGAAATTGAGTCCTCACTTCCTTTTGTTGCCTTATCAGCAGCAGCGCATTTCGACAAAGCTTTTAGTCCCTTGCAAGATTTCATATGGGCATGCATTTTCTCTGGCTTGAATAGCTTCCCACATTGTCTGCAACAAAAAAAACAACGCGTCGTTACATCCAAGTGGGACGATCTCTACTCGCAACGTTCAAGAAAACGGCATCTACTTACGAGCAATTAGGCCCGTTAACCGGCTTGTAGGCAGCACAAGGTGCCTTTTGCTCTGCTGATTTGCTCTTGCTCTTCCTCAAATCCTCAATCCCATCAAGGCTCCTCCTTTGAGAAAGAAAGAATTCAATCCAAAAAAAAAGAATCAGTCATAATTTGGATAGAGTAAATCAACAAATTAAGCAGATAAATATAATGGGATGGCAAGAAATACCTTCCACTAAAGTATTGATGAGGATGAGTCCAAGTAGGATTCCCAAACACCCTCTGAGAGCCACCGAAGCCGCTATCCCGTTTGCGCAGCACGGCTGAATAGATGTTCTCCACGTCGCTCGAGCACATGCTCAGGAGAGGCTTGCTCGGCTTCTTCACCGGCAAAACCGCGGAATCGTTCGTTGCTACATCCCCACAAGTGATGAGATTCCTGAGCATCTTCGACGTGCTGCTCGTGTTGTTCTTGCTCTTGGTGCATTGAGGCTCCGATGTCGGGTTCTTGCACGATCCGGCCTCAGCAGTGGCCCTTTCATCCACGGTGAGATTCTTGCTCCTCTTCTTGCTCAAAAGTGTCGAGTAAAAAGGCGAAGGGCGCGACACCTTGTTGTTTTTCGTTGGCTTTTCTTGTTCGGATGTGTCTGGAATCTTCGCCACCTCAACCTTCCCCGACTCGTCTGTCCACGTAGATGAGTCCGACCCAAAAGACGGCGATTCTTCTTCGATTTCGGATGCCGATTTCGTTGAGACGTCAAGTGAGGTCTCTGTTGGAGGAGTTTGCTTCTCTTCTTCTTTGCATAATAAGGCCTTATTATCCACTTTCTCCAAAATTGCTTCATCTTTTTGCTTCCCAACTTTCTCCACTGTGTATGAAATATGCTCTATATAAGATTCAAAATTGATATATACAATATTCTATCAATCAATAATTTACCTTTAATGTTTGAAATTTCAGACCCTTTTAGCACATATTCATTGTCAGAAATGGGAGTAATGAGATCATCATCTAGCAAATCTTGCCACACATACCCTGTCTTATATCTCCTGCCAAACAACATAAAACAAAAAATGTCACCTTCAATGTGCATAAATCACAATTAACCACAAATCACACCAAAAATTCAAAAAAAATATCAAAAAAACCTCTTGTATGACCACGAAAACGACTCCGGTATCTCCTTCCCGCGCAACTCGGCCAACCATCTCTTGACATCTGGCATTCCCCAATTCAACAACACATCATAAACATAGGCTAATGTGAAATTCATATCAAGAAAAATGGAAGCAAAAAAACCAACAAACCTCGCAGTCGAACACCATTTCTCGAGAGATGATGGACTCGAATGAGATGAGGGTGCTCGATTCGCCCCT
This sequence comes from Salvia sclarea, assembly GCA_036873715.1. NCBI lineage: Eukaryota > Viridiplantae > Streptophyta > Magnoliopsida > Lamiales > Lamiaceae > Salvia > Salvia sclarea. Next base: position 1,436,476 of record JAYJMF010000066.1, read on the forward strand.
TTCGACTAAGAAAATAGACGATGTGAAGCCTCCTCACCTCTGCACCACCACCTTGTGTTTGTGTCTCCATTAATCCTCTCTCAAATTAAGCTGCCTCCTTTTTAGGCCTAAAAAAATAAACTATACACTCTTATTTCACTTTTTGGGGAAGAAAAAAACAAGAACAAAGTATCAAACCCAAGAAAAGAATTCTATGTTCCATGCCGGCCTCAGTTGAGAGAAAAAGCTCAAGAAAACATTAATAAAACAAAACATTTCTCGATTTAGCCAACTTTTCCGATTAAAAAATTCAGTAAAAAACATGCATGCATCAAACATCGCAGGCCTACAACGACATACATACTCCTATTGATTAATTATAATAAAATATAATGCATAATAACAATAAAATTAAATTCTTGCGAAAATCGAGATGATCATTGGATAAAGAGATCTTTACCATATAATTATATGATGATCCCTTAATTCACTTTTTGCAGGAAAAAGAAAAAGCAAACACACACACACACACGCAGTGAGGGAGATTTGGATTGGTTTATGCATATGATTTTGGTGGAGGATAGTTTTGTTATATATATAATAGTATAAAATATATGGGGTTTTGCACACTTGGATTAGATCTATAACTATAATAAACTATAAATTTGGTAAACTTGGTCTACTCCAAGAACTTCCATTTCATTTCGGGGTATATTGTTATTTCTATTCGGCAGCTTTTGACCAACTTTTTTTTAATAAAGCTGACTATGTATTATTAATTCTTGTATTTTATGTTGTGTGATTTCCTATTATGTAATCATAATTAAGATGGAAGTAGATTTGGATTCGCTTTGGTTCAAATCGAGTCTTACTATGGAAAAAATACGTACGTTTCAATTAATTATGACCCCATGATTTATTATGAGGAGAATCTCCACCATCATCAAGTAATTAGTAATTAATTAATACAATATGATATGATACCGTTGTATTATATCAATATATCTTCAAAATTGCACAAAACGAAGGATTATTTTTAGATCAGATTTACTATTACTTTCCATACTTTAATGGATGAATGAATTTTGCTTAATATTGTATATGCGACCAAACTCACTTCGCCATTATTTTTTCTTTTCTCTTTTATTATATATAATATTGTAATTAATGTGAGAGTTGTTTTTAGAAAATAATAATATATAGAACTCAATGGTGCCGAACTGCAGTAGAGTATGGATACTGTACTACCTAATTTGTTGCCGAATAATGAATATAAATATATAATTAGAGAAGGGTGTATGGAACAACCGGCTATAATTTCCTATTACATATCTTACTATCTTCATTATCATGCATGCAGATAAAGACAATTTGAAAATCAATTAGTCATTTTATTATATAAAGATTAAAAGTATAGCCACTATTATAAAAGCAATATATAGTCATTGCATTAAAATACTTTGATGCACAAATTTACAGCAAGACACAAAACTGATGTGTTTGTCACATAATAGTGGAAGATGAATATTTATTACACGAATATATTTGTTCGTGTAGTAGTTCAACAACTTCCTTCGGGGAGCCTTGGCCCCCCTAACATTTTTTTACACTTACGAATTTCGTGATTTCTCCATAAATTCACGCCACGAATTTACCATATATAGTAAAGTATTTTAAGAGAAGACAATTTTCTTTCTTGAGAAAAGTGTTTACAAATTTTATTCATTGATAATAACAGAACAATGGATATGTAGAAAAACTCAAGTAATATCCATTTTCATACATAAATAACAAGAGAAACGTACTCGCATGCACATATACATATTCTTTTATATATAAAAGTAGGTACCTGGAAAATCAGCCTGAAGTGAAAGCCTTGCAAAAGATATGCTATTTCAGCTTCTAAGAAAATATATATTCAAAGGGAATAGGAAAACATTCACAGATTTATATAGTTAGTCAAAGTAAAAGCCAAGAAATAAAAACAAAATAATTTGTAGATAGAATTATGGAGTGACCGAGATGGTTTTGCATGCAATTATGATTAATTGACAATTGGTTAACCTTAACCATAACATTTTGTTTCTTGCAAAATCAGTGTTAGTTCTTCGTTTTCAAACAGTTTTCACATTTAATATGATAATGACATGGCATCAGCTTTATAGAAATGAAACTCATTGTTAAATAGCTTAATTGAGTTTGGTAATAATTAGTGTTAGTCTTTCTTGATAAGAGGAGAACTTTTTAAAGTTTTTCTGTTTTTTTCTTGGATTATCATAGAGCTACACTGCTCTTGATGTCGATTATAATTCTTCTTAAAAAGTTATGCTGCAAATCGTAGAACAATTAATTATTATTATTATTATTATTATTATTATTATTATTATTATTATTATTATTATTATTATTATTATTATTATT
>JAYJMF010000066.1:1460089-1496396 GCA_036873715.1 Salvia sclarea
TTATCAAATAAGTACGGTTATTAGGTAAATAAAATGAAATGATAGGGATGAAAATGGATAATGCTTTTACCATAAATGGAAAAATGAAGGATGAGCCTATATTTCAGGGACGGACGAAAAAGGAAAGTTAGGCCTATATATGGGGGACGGAGGGAGTATAAAATACTATTCATTCCGTCCACAAAGAGTGTTCCACTTTGTGGACGGCACGAGTTTTAATAAATAATGAATGATATTTTGTGATTGAAGAAATAGTCCCACTACCTTTTTGCCAAATAAGAAAAGTGGAACACTCTTTGTAAATACTCAAAATGGCAAAAATGGAATACTCTTCGTGGACGGAGGGGAGTACTATATTTATGCTTCTTTTCCCAAAAATTTCTCATCAGTTTTATCTATCTACTTCATCAACATCGCAAATCGCAATACTGCAGCATCAAATGTTAATAAAATTACATCTTTTGTGAGTTTGTGGCGGGCTTCGATGATAATAATTGAGCGTGACGATTGTAATTATATATATTAATGTCTTTGTCTACTATTTGATCTTAATTTAAGAAAAATCTTTGTCAAAATGTAATCCCGGAAATCATTAAATCACCTGCAGATGTATTTTTATAAATACGACAAAAATTTATAGATTTGTCAAAAATAATTAAGAAATTATGATTTGAGGGACGAATATTGTTTACGTCATTTAATCAATTTCATAATCGTCCTTGAAATAATAATAACTACGGAAGAATAATCCTTTCGACGTGGATAATTAATAGAGAATACGATGCTTTCACTAAATAATTTCGTTGACTTATTAGCACACTAAGACATGACTAATCAACAATTTCCAACCGGACGTGGGAAATTTTCCGAATTTATTTGGATTAGGATTAGGCAAATGATTCTTGCAGCACAAGTATTATAGACTTATAAACTAAGATAAATAAGGGTTTTATTTTTAAAAATTAATAAACCAAACAGAGTGTTCCAACACTATTATTTGAATATTAGAATATTTAATTTAATACTAGCCAAAACTTTTCAAACTCGGTGGATCTTTCTTCCCCTCAAATTATTATGATAAAATAAAAATTATTAGACTTCCTCTTCATAAGATTGAATTTATTCGTAAAGTAATAACAAGAATTGATTAAATAAATGGTTAACCATATATATTTGCACCTGAATTAATGGGATACTTTTCTTATTCTTCAAGTTAAATAGGACAACTTCCGCTGGGGACGCCTACCATTTAATGTGTATTCTCCTCATTTTTTGGTTATAACTCAAAGAAATTTGAGGAAACTTCTTTTTCTTGCTCATTCATTTCAAACCTTCAAGAGATGGACTTTGCTACATCTAATCCAATACATATAGATAAAAATCTAATAATACACTCTTTTTCATTAAATTAAGGCAATATATCTTGAGAATATCATGAAAATACCCTAAACGGAATTAAAGAAGCTACGTCGATTATTTTGGGCTCCAAAATAATAACCACACGTATAAAGAAAAACATGGATTTAATCTTAAAAAGTAGAAAGAGAGAGAGAGAGAAAGAGGAGGAAGGGATTTAGCTTTTTATTAACCAAACAAAAAAAGTTGATCATTTATCCAAAAAAGGAAATGGAAAAAGGGACAAGTGCAGCAGTGGAAACGAGAAATGAGGAGAAATAAAAATAAAAATAAAAAATAAAATAATAAAAATAAAAAATAAAATGAAAAAATAGTAATAGCCATTTATAAAAAAGGATTTGGGCTTTTTCTTTTTGCGGCCGGTCGCCTCTGGTTTCAAATTGATCTCACCATTAACTCCTCGCACTCTCCGCTCCTTTCTTCTTCTTCAATTTCTTCTTCTTCGTCTTCTCCTCACACACACAAAAACACACACTTAACCCTCATTTCCATATATAGATACACACGATTTAGCATACCTTCCTATTTTCAAGAAACCGAATTTGCTGAATTTGAACACACGCACAATTATAGAGAGAGAGAGAATCAAGAGATTGGGAGAGAAAGTTTTGAAATTGGAAAGAATTCTGGCTGCCCCTTTCCTCGAATTGGCTCAATTTCCCCCAAAATTGACGAGAGTTTGTGAATTGGTGGAAAAAACTTTCCTTATGTAATGCATCAGAAAAAATCTGAAGTACAGATCGGAACAGAAAGCAGCGGCGTCTCTTCCGATTTCAACCCCACCCCACCCCTCCCCCCTTCCTCCCTCACCCAGAAACACCCCCATCTCTCGCAGATTAATCCGCCGCCCTCGTCCTCGCCCGCCCCCAATCCCGGCCTCGAAATCCTCATCAACGATGAGACCAATCCGCAGCAGCAGCAGCCGGAGCAGAATGACCCTTTTACCCCCAAACCCACCCCCTTCAAACGCCCCCATCTCCAGCAGCAGCAATTCTCCCGCTCCCTCACCAAGACCCCCACTCTCTCCAACGCCCTCCATCGGTACGCCCAGGAGCCGCCTGCAAAATTCAGTCTTTTCCACAATAGGTCTCAGAAATTCCTCACCCATTTCCACCACCACCTCCGCCACCTCCGCCGCCGCCTCCGCCTCCACCTCCGCCTCATCCTTCTTCTAAGCCTCCCCTTTTTTTACTTTCTGGTCTCTCACCCTTCCAGGTCGTTTATTCTCGATTTCCTATCCGCTTTCGCCTTCTCCGCCGTGCTCCTTTTTTCCCTCAATTTGGCCATTCCGAGGCTTCCCACAATTAGGTTGTTCCTCGCCAGGTCCCTGCCGATTAAGATCAGCGCCAAGGACCACGCCAGCCGGCCGCATTTGCCGGTGTTTTGGTCGATTGGGACGAGGCAGAAGGCCGATAAGAAGGCCATTTCCGGGTGCTATGTGCAGGCGTACACCAATGGGGATGTCTATGAGGGTGAATTTCATAAGGGGAAATGCAGTGGCAGTGGGGTGTATTACTATTACATGAGTGGGAGGTATGAGGGTGATTGGGTTGATGGGAAATACGACGGCTACGGCGTTGAGACGTGGGCGCGGGGTAGCCGGTATAGAGGGCAGTACCGGCAGGGCCTTAGGCATGGTTTTGGAGTGTATAGGTTTTATACTGGTGATGTCTATGCTGGGGAATGGTCTAGTGGGCAGAGCCATGGGTGTGGGGTGCATACTTGCGAGGACGGGAGCCGATACATAGGGGAGTTTAAGTGGGGTGTTAAACATGGCCTTGGACACTATCATTTCAGGTATAAAGTGATGGCATTTGCTCTTGTTTTTACCACATTTGGTGTGTTGCCTTTTGTTTATGTATACTTTTGATTGCTATCCAATTTGGCAAGTTTGGAACTATTAGTCATTCTAGTTTTGGACTAAGATTTGTGTAGTTTTTGATGTATTGTTTTACATAAGATTGTCATTTGTTTGGCTGTGGTCTGACTATAAAGTTGTGATGGCATGTATGGCTTTATTAGGTGTTGGAATCTTTAGATGTTATCCTTTGTAAATATATTTGAAGAACTTCTTGAATGTGATTGATATATGCTTTGAATCAAGTAGTAATATATTTTGGCCAATGCCCTCGTACATTTTCCCTTTCTCTTGAACCTGGATGCATTTGCTGACCTTGTTGATGATAGATAGTTTGTCATTATCTAGACTTTTGGCTGATGCCTCAAGTAGAAAGAAAATGTAATTTTTGATACTTTGATGTGAACATGGAAGGAAGAATTGGAACTCTTTTGGTTTTATGTAGGAACCGTTTTTGTGTGAGTTCTGAATGAAAATTCCAATAATGTGTATCAACTTTCTAGCCAAAGCTGTTCAGCTCCTCTGCAGTCTACATTTATATTGCAATTTTTCCATTTATATTAAAGGAAGTTGAAGTTGAGCCTCTTGCTGCTTTTTTCTTTACTTTGTGTTGTTATGAGCTGAAAAAAGAACTTCTACCTCATTTGATTTCTTTCCTCATTGCTTTAAAGTCTGATTTATCTTTTAACTGATGAAACATGAATTGGTCATGTTATGTGGAAACTTTGCTATGATGAGCTATAAAAAACCCCTACATTTGATATATGCTAAATAAGGAAGGAGCATTTTGGTCACAGACCTCAAAAGCATGGACTCGGGCTTGTCAATAAATTATTGTTTTTCTAATGGCACAATCTTTTTTGCTGCTCAAGAGGTTCCTGTACTAGTTTCACGTTGTCACGTGAACCTAAATGTTTCAGTGAAAAAGAATTAAAAAGTGAAAATACAAATAAGTTAGTGTTTGATGGCAATATCTGCATCCTTTAGCGAAATATCATGTCTTGCATTGCTCGATGAGTTTTGAGATGGATGTTAATTATTTAGTAGCTGTTGCCGCATTACTGTGCTGACCTCAGTGCTGTTGCATGCAGGAATGGAGATAGATATGCTGGAGAGTATTTTGCAGACAAAATGCACGGATTTGGGGTATACTATTTTGCAAACGGCCACCGTTATGAAGGTGCTTGGCATGAGGGGAAGCGACAAGGGCTTGGAATGTACACTTTCAGAAGTGGCGAAACTCAGTCCGGCCACTGGCAAAACGGGATTCTTGATGTCCCAAGCACGCAGAGCAATGTATATCCCGTTTCCCCCGTTGCTGTCAATCACTCCAAAGTTCTTAACGTTGTTCAGGTAAATTCTTTGACAAATTGAGTTGCAGAGCTTGATGTGTTATATGTAGTAATAATATCAATGGTGTATAAAGTTCTAATGTGTGTTTTATTCAACCAATCAGGAAGCTCGACGAGCAGCAGAGAAAGCGTACGAGGTGAGCAAGGTGGACGAGAGAGTGAACCGGGCAGTGACAGCAGCTAATAGGGCAGCTAATGCAGCAAGAGTTGCAGCAGTGAAAGCGGTGCAAAAGCAGATGCATCACAAAAGCAACAGCGATGACATCCCGATTCCCATCATGTAAGACTGGCCCGGCCGCCACCAACGCCCCACCCCACGTATTTCTCAGCGTAACAGATGACTTATATAGCAACGGCTTATGGTAAACTGACGACGCCCTCCAATTTTAGTACGTTTCCTCGTTCGGTGATGTGTTTTTTCTAAGTGAAAGCTGAATTTTCGAGCAGCTTGTTGGCAAAGCGGAGACTGGGATTTCTCTCCCATGTTCATCTAGCCTCTCTTCCTTTTCTTTTCTTTTTTTTTTTTAAAAAAACTTTTTTTTCTTCCTCTTTTCATTTTCTTTTTGGCTTTTTTGTAAAGTTGAAATAGGTATATGATCGAGGGGTGGTGCAAAGGGAAAGCCCTTACACAAGCAGCCCTGTATGTGGTAATGATGTAACTAATGAGGAAACTCAAGAGAGAATGTTGTAATATTTCTACTTCAAATGTGTTGGCTTCTTCTGTCTCCATTGCTCGTCTCTGAGTAGCAAAACTTGTGAATACTCGAGCAAAGTGTTTGTAGATTTAAGAGAATACGAGTGACAGAAACATCTGGACAAGTGATAAAAATTCACAACAATATTTCACGAAAAAATGGTCAACCAAAAATTTTGCAGTTCGAAAGAATGAACTGTATGTGGCATATGCAAAAATTTCTTGATCACAAAAATCTGAAATATTTTGCAACGAAACAATCTCAATTGAATATTCAAGAAACCCTGAAATATTTGTCGTTTGATTGTGCAAGGAACTTGATTAAATTTTCAAGAAACTCTCACAAGAATGCCAAAACTGGAAAGTAAACAAAAATATATTCTCAAAATGACCACAAAATTTCCAAAAACGTTTGATTGTGCAAGAACTTGATTAAATTTTCAAGAAACAGTCACAGGAATGCAAAACTGAAAGTAAATATATATTCTCAAAATGACTACAAAAATTCCAAGAATTTTAGCCAAAAGGAACATAAAAGTCAATACATATAAATGGTTGACAAAGCTCACCAAATCACTACTGTAACTGAAATCAAAACTCGAAAAAGGTGGGAAATGCCAAACAAAAACTTGAACTAAATCTAAGACTCAGTGGCCTCCCTCAACCTTCTGATGGTGCTCCTCACAGTCACAGCACTTGCAGTGTTCAAGGTGTAAGCGCCGCCGGCTTTCACTTTGCCGCAATCCTTGCATCCCCAGATGCCGACTGCCTGCCTCTTCACGGCGTACTGTTGTTCAAGAACTCGATGATTAGCAAATGCACAGTCAACCAACATCGGATTAAACAGTTTTTTGTGTGGAATAGATTCATACCTTTCCGCAGAACTCGCAGAAGTACTTGCTGTGCTGGCTAACCTCCATCTTCTTAATCTGCTTCCTCAAACTAGCACCATATCTCGTGCCTGCAATTCAATTGAGAATACAGCAAATTAGGTCAAATCAATCAAATGCAATTGGGAATACAGCAAATTAGGTCGAATCAGTTAAATGCAATTGGGAATACAGCAAAATAGGTCGAATCAATCAAATGCAATTGGGAATACATCAAATTAGGTTAACTTAATCAGAAAATCAAAACATAAGAGCTACCTAAATCCTAAATGCATAGCATTGCATCGCATACAGTAACCGTCTCTCTCGACCGAATCATATCAAATAGAAGAACTAAAACAATAATACGAGTCGATAACCTACCATATTTCCCGACGATCCCAACCTTCTTGGTTCGCTTGGCCTGGAAATGGCAGAGAATCGAGTCAATAAACAATGCTAAATCGGTATAAACAATCGATAATCAGCTCTGCTGTGTACCATAAGGAATTAATCGAATAACCTTTCTCACAACCAAAACCAACCGCAAAACACATCGAAACTGTTTTGATAAAAAATTCAGCTTTCAATCGGAACAAAAAACATCAAAGGGCGACGGGGTTTTTCTCGAATTACTCCACACATTCAGATATACGTTTTCTCGAATTACTCCACATATTCAGATATACGTCGTGACAGAGATGTGTAGGAGAGAAGGAGAGAGATGTTTACCATTGGAAATCAGTGACGGCAGCTCCAAAAAACCCTAAATTCAGCTGCGGCGAAAGAGAATGGACTCATATTGCCGTTCTTATATAGATGTACTAAAAAGTCTACAAATGAAATACCAACTGGGCTTTAAATGAGGATTGAGGCCCAACCCACTTAATTTATTTTTTAAACTAGTACTACTATACAGTACTTGATCAAATTATTTTAGTATTAAAAATAGATTAATTATGTTAAAACAATCGATTGTTTTTCTTATATAAAACAATCGGGCCTTGGGTCGGAAACTATGAAACTCAAAGTTGTACTTTTTTTTATGTTTTTTATAAATTATTATAATATTATACTATATTTTTAATACATATAAAATATGTTATTTTAAAAATGTGGAAGGATATATATGTATTTTTACGATTCAATATAATTTAATCTAGAAGATAATCTAAGCCAACAACTTACTTATTTTATATTGATTTTTAATTATATGTATCAAAACCATCTTGTTAAGTTATCTCAACTACTCTCCACTCAAATTGAAAATGGCTTTCCTTCTAGACCAAGAGAAGAATGTCATGCACAATTGTGAGCTCAAACTCCCCATTGCTTCCTTCCCATTTGAATGCCCTTGTCAACTCCTGATTATCATTTCACAATCATATGATCAAATTTGTGGGCTAATATTGTGTTCAATGCGACATCACTCCTAGGCCTTCAAGTATGCCAATATCAGATTATTGTGTGATATCCAAATATGCCAAACAACCACCGCTGTCAATTGGTTTACCTCTTAAGCTGCGAAAAGATTCCATCGACTTGAGGTCCTGTAGTTGAAGGGCGCTAGCTTTCCACATAAATTAGAGACGCGACAATGAAGGAATAAGTGGTTATGGGTTTTCACCTCCTCCCCACAAAAACTATAAATGTGGTCCATCCGAGCTCCTCGCCTCAACAATACCGCACATAATATGACTAGAGGCTCGAATGTTTTATTTTATCTAATGTAATTCCTATGCATATAAAATATTTTGTGAAACTTTCCTTGCCCGAAATTAAAGATTGTGTTTTGTTCCTAAAAAAACAACTACTACTATATACTATCTATCTTAGTTTTTAATTATCTTCATTCCCGTTATGAAAATTTTGATATATACTTATGGTTGTGAAATGTAACCTTACAACTGATGAAGAAAATGATAATTTTGTAATATTAGATTAAAAAGTCTTGCCATTATATATTCTTTTAGGAAATGAGAGCAAATGCACATATTATTCACTATCTTTCTCACCCAGATCATGCACTAAAAATTGAGATATCGGTCAACCATCAATATTATACTACAATATTTAATAAAATAAGCTACGTTATGATTATGAACGACTACGCTATTAGTCAATCTCAACAAATGAAATATTTATAAAATAGGTTGTGTAAAGATTTGTAGCACTTCATCCCATGCTATGGATGCTTATAAGAATCGGAAAGAGCATGATTTTTCTAGTGTGATAGTTTTAGCCACTATTATCGTGAATTTGGTCCAATTAATTTGAATACACTTTACAAATAAATAACTCGTTTATACCGAATACATGTGATTTATTGGTAAACACAAAACACACATTAGAATTTAGGATTAGATTAGATTTATTTATAATTCCAAATCCAAATAGACGCGGCAGAAAAAGCACGTTGCTGAAAGAGGAACATATATTATTTTATGTTTTTTTTTTTAAATAAAAAATAAAAAAATAAACGGAAGAAAGAGAATAAAATCGTAAGTCTAACGCGTAGAAAGAAATTGGTTTGATTTTCAACGCCTGATTCAATCCTCCCTTAAAATCCCCTCCTCCTCCTCCGCCGCCCTCGATATCTTCGATCACTCTCTCCGGCGCCAATTCCGGCGACCATGTACATGCTCATCAACTGCTCCAATTGCCACACTCCATTGCAGGTGCCGCCCGGCGCGCCTTCGATCCGATGCGCTATCTGCCAGGCGATCACCGCCGTCGCCGATCCGCGCCACGTGCCCCCGCCTGCACAGCCTGCTCTTTACTCCCACACCTCGCCGCCTCCGCCTCAGCCTCAGCCGCAGCCGCCGTCTCCTTACTCCCACGCCCCGCCCGGTCCGCCGCCCAACGCCCACGGCCGTAAGAAGGCGGTCATAATCGGAATTTCGTACAAGTTCTCCCGCCACGAGCTCAAGGGATGCATCAACGACGCTAAGTGCATGAAGCATCTCCTCATGAATAAGTTCCGATTTCCAGAAGCTTCCATTCTCATGCTTACTGGTAAAGGCGATTAACTGACGCTTTACTTTAATGTATATCGCTGTTTGATTTGCTGCTTTCATGATTTGTTTTACTGTGAGCTGACTTGAAGTGAATATGCTTCTTTTTTTGGATTTTACTTTGTTTTAAACCTATTGATGGCTAAGTGAACTGTAGGAGCGAAGTATATGTGCTTTTATAAACTGAAACTCTGCAACTGTGATGTACTTCTGTACACGGATTCCTGATTGGGGAAACATATAGAATGTCTAGGTGTCGATCCAATTGGACAGATTGCGTTACATACAGTTAATGATACAGCTCAATTTTGCAATTTCTTCATAACAAGACGCAAAAGAGCTTTGATTGTTTTTTGCCCTGTCTGAGGATATGAATTAGAGGATAAATAATAGGAGCCCTAACCTTGAGTTTTGGCCAAATGCTGTTGCATCCAGTTTTAAGTATTCTTTCTCAGTCAGAACTTATAATTGATTCTCTTGCAACACCCTTCAACTGGTGGTTGGTTCCATCCGAGTTACTTAGATAGTTCTGGAACAAAGAAGAGAGAATTTTCTGTAGAGCTTGAATAGCTAAATATTGAGTAACAAGAGTTCTGATGGTTTCTCGAGTTCCAATAATTTCAAATAGGATACGGAATAGCATTTCCTTTATTGCGTTATTATTTTTTCATTGCAGCCCATTTTTGGTAGTTGATGTTTTGGGTAAATTGAAATGCAGAAGAAGAAACTGATCCATACAGAATACCGACCAAGCATAACATGCGAATGGCGCTTTTTTGGCTAGTACAGGGATGTCAACCGGGAGATTCCTTGGTCTTACATTATTCTGGCCATGGTTCTCGACAAAGGAACTATAATGGAGATGAGGTTGATGGATATGATGAGACCTTGTGTCCACTTGATTTTGAAACACAGGGTATGATTGTTGATGATGAGATTAATGCATCTATTGTCAGACCTCTACCTCGTGGGGCTAAGCTTCACGCCATCATAGATGCTTGTCATAGTGGAACAGTTCTTGATTTACCATTTCTTTGCAGGATGAGCAGGTACTTCTATAACATCTTATTTGCATTGAATTAGGTTTTTATCTTATCATCTAAGATATGGGTGGTAATATTATTAGAAAGTATCTAAATAATGTTTTCTAGAATGCATGATTTCAAACTAAAAAGAAGTTGAACATGATGTAATTTTGAAGATAATAAGAAAAAGGATATGTACAAACTATCAACATCTTACAACTGGCATCTCTTTCAGGCAATCATAAAAGAATATTTCATCAACTTGTTTGATGAGTGCAAGCATTTTCCAACGTTTCATCTTCATTTCTTGTTATTATAGAGGCACCAAATATTTCTTTGTATGGTTTTACTTGAGAGTAGGGAGATTCTAGTTTATTCTTTTTATTTAAATAATTCCTCTGTGTGTTTTATCTTTTTAATTGCAAATCCTCATTGCTTTAGTGACCTTCTTTAATCCAAATACTTGAATAATTACTATCATACATCATATATGGTCCTCAAGTATAATATTTTCATACAGTATCTTGCCAGATAAAACTCATCAGACATTATCATCCTGGACTGGACCTTGTTGACGGTCCCCTTGTCATAAATATTTTTATTTAATACTTTTTAAGTTGCATACTCATTATGACTGACATTTTGACAATAGGAGTGGGCAATATGTATGGGAGGACCATCGCCCTCGATCTGGTGTGTGGAAAGGATCAAACGGTGGGGAGGTTATTTCCTTTAGTGGCTGTGATGATGATCAAACTTCAGCCGATACATCTGTAAGTTCTGGATTGACAATAGGAAAAATAAACTTTGATTCTCTGTGGAAAGCAGACTTAACTTTACCTGGTAAATTTGTTGAATAGGCTTTATCAAAAATCACTTCAACGGGTGCCATGACTTTCTGTTTTATCCAAGCGATTGAGCGCGGACATGGGACCACATATGGGAGTGTTCTAAGTGCAATGCGTACAGCAATTCGAGATGCTGGAAGTTCTGGTCCATCCCTTGGAGGTGGTGCAGTGACATCTCTTCTGACAATGCTACTTACAGGGGGGAGCTTAAGCACTGGTGGCTTTCGACAGGTACTTCCATCTTCTATCTAACTGTGTACATTCACAGATATATAGTTCTGATTCCCTCCAGATTTGCGTATACATATAGGAATACAGTTTTCAAATCATTATCGCCCTACTACTGGTTGGTGATCATGCATGCAAAACATACTGAACTGCATAAACTATTCCTATTTTCACTTTGGAAACTAAATATATAATCCACGAACCTCGCTTTCAGAGTAATTTTTCGCATTAGTGATTAGTAACTTCAACTGGAACCCTCAACATCTTGTTTAAAGCAATTCTTAGCTCTCGTCTTGCAACTGTGGTAGCTAGAAACTTGGGGGAAAAATACTACATTTGGAGAAACTTTTGGATATGTGATTTATGATAAGAGTATCACAAAAACTTGTGTTACAATTTAAGATGGTCCGAGTGACGGATCAAGATGGTGCCCGGACCGAATCTAGACTCATATATGATGGCACATTTGTAATTTAGTTAGTGTTTTGATCTGAATTTTAGACCCTGTTTAAGATTGTATAAATTATACTGATGATTTCCACAGTAAATATGAATAAATGACTGAGCACTTCTAATTACGTGTTCATTTATTGTTTTTGTTGCAGGAACCTCAACTAACTGCTTGTGAACCTTTTGATGTATATGCGAAGCCATTTTCTCTATGATCATCATCAATAGGTGACTGTATTGTTAATTTATTTTATTTTTTCGCGACCCATGTCTTTATTTCCTTGGCTTATTATGGGTTTAGGTGGGTGATTTTATAGAAGTGTGAGCTATTGTTACTTTTCTAGAATGTGTAATTGTAAAACAATATTCAATGAATCATTGTTGGGTTTTTAATAAAACTTCAATCCTTATATGGTTTCGTTCTTCTTCAAGACTACGCAACAGTTATCCATGTGTTTCTTTTCGATTAAGTTATGCGGTCTCTTACAAAAAAAGAAATAAACATATTCCACCACATGTTCCTTCTTTTATTTATTTATGATAGCTCTCTTAAATGTAGAATAAGTATAATATTAAATAAATTGTAATTTCAAAATATATTCTCCATTTTTCAACCGTATGCTTGTAACTAATGATGTGATATAAAGTGAAAAGCTTAAGCTATGAAAAGAGTAGCCATAAATTATCAGTACAAGAAAATCAACCTCAGTTAGGAAACGTGTTGAGATTGTATGTCTCGACTCTCGAATTCGAATTTTCGCATAGTTTAGATTTTTGAACAATTGGTTATTTGTCTTTCTATTTCTTGAGTTGATTTTTTAGTGATTGCAGCCCTAAGTTGGGAATCATTCTATTTATTTAATATTTGTAGGCAAACGAAGCGTAAATTTCAACTTTACAGTATACCTTCATTTGCACGCACGTGTATACGTATTTGTAAATTTACCAAATTTGTGATGATAAAATCGATCGTCATGCAGCAAAGTAACTAACGAAACAAATAGATGACTCACTTTTCCTGCCAAATATGATTGTAGAATCATAATACGAATCGTGCACTAATTGTTTCTAGGCTAAATCACCTAACTAATCACTCCAAACAATGAGATAATACTTATTATTTATTAATTATATACATAATTATTTATATTTTTTTTTTGCGTCGTCGTATAAATTCCTATATGATTTTTATATACATCTCTGTAAAAATTTGCCCCAACAATGTACATTGTATACAAAATACACACTATATTAATAATTGGATAATAGTTTTTAATAAGGTAAGAAATTATATATTTCTAGTAAAAACAATTAACAGTTCGTTGATAAAGAAGGATACAGTCTCCCTACAAACACTCCTACATCTTGACCATTATATAGGCAGTTTGTTACACCAACCAAAAGAAAAGGTAAAAATAAATAAAATTACTAGTAAAAATCATTATACAAAACCTCACAACCCACAAAATTGCTAACATGCATTTTTTTAATAGAAAAAACATAGTAACGCAATTATCATTTCAAATCATAGTTTGCTCATCTATAATTAATTTCCTAATTAGTGGTTAATTACACAAAACGAAATTAATAAACGCACTACTATAAAACTCCACCTCTTTCTCTCTCTAGAATTTTATCACTATACCCTTTTTTCATCTCTCACAAAATCACTCACTTTTTTGGTTCCTTTATAGCTTCTTCCCTTTCGTCATCATCCGCTCTCATTTCATCCCTTTACGGCGTCGTCGTGTCATGGTTCCCGCCATTGCTGTATCCGAGTAGAAACCCTAATTACCCCTCTACCCGCTCCAGGTAAAGTGGAAATCACAGTAATAAATTACTAATACAACAAAAATCTTTACATTTATTGCGCAATCGCCGTTTGGATTTCTGTTTCCCTTCGATTGAATGCGTTTCTGAAAATGATTGGTTTTGGTGATTTGATCGGTGGATCTCGATAGGGAAAGGGAGTGCTCTGAATTTTCGGGAAAGCGGTTTCTTTATTTTCTTCTTCTTCTCTCCGAAAGAGTAGGATTTATGTCCCAGAATCAATCAAGGGCTGAGAGGAGCGATTCTGCACAGTACAGGAAGACCGGCCGATCCGGCAGCTCCAATCAGCAGCGTCAGTTTTCCGGTGGCGTTCCCACTAAGGGCGGTGGTGGCGCCTCCTCCGCCCCCACCAATCCTCCTAACCGCAGGTGAATAAGGCTGCAACTTTGGTCTTGTTTCTTGTTTTTGCGAATTGGACAAACGCTTGGAAGCATGTATTTGTGCATGATTGATTGAATGTTGAATGTGAATGATTAATTTAATTTTATGGAGAAGAAATTGATTGAGTGTTGAATGTGAATCAAAGTGGAAGTATTTCGTCGTTCGTTGTCAACCTAGGGTTTCAGGCTCTCTGCATGCTAGTTTAGATAAGGTTATGAATTGGGCCTCATTTGATTCTCTCTGTGAGATGCAGTTTTAAGAAGTATAACAACAATGCACTAGTAGCGCAGCCCGGAGTAGGAGCGTGGAATGTAGATTCTAGCGATTCGTCTGCTGTACAGAATGGTGCTCATCAACAGCAGCCAACGCAAAGTACGTTATTTGTTTTTCTTTATTGTGGCAAAGGCAATCTTTCTAATTCAAAATTTTCAGCTAAATAAAAGATAATGCATGGCTACTTTTATTCCCTCCTGCTCATGTTCATCTTGTTTAAGGCAAATATTCCTCAAAATTACAGAAATCTGAAGCTAGTTTGAATCTTTTCTTGTCTTTCTGGTGCTCTTCTCTCATTTCGGGCTTCTGTGTTCCTGCTGTAGGAGCACCTGAAGCTCCCTGTAGCAAAACCTCTTCCAATTTCAAGCCGGCGGATGCCTCAAATCTAAAGACTACCCGACCTGTTCCTAAATCTCCATCCAGTAATGTTCCCTCGGCAGCTGCATCATCTAATGTTACTAATGCTAGCTCCGAATCCAAGGCCCCGGCAACACCTGGAAAAA
Organism: Salvia sclarea; assembly: GCA_036873715.1. Lineage (NCBI taxonomy): Eukaryota > Viridiplantae > Streptophyta > Magnoliopsida > Lamiales > Lamiaceae > Salvia > Salvia sclarea. The sequence continues at coordinate 1,474,831 of JAYJMF010000066.1, forward strand.
GTATGGCATGGTCATTGTATTCATTTAAGCTGTTAGTTTTTTTCTAATGTATATTTTCTGGTCAATTATCGGAACTTGTAAAGGCATTTGGTGTATGGTTGTGATTGACAGTTTTATACTGTTATTTTATTCTTTAGCTTCAGGAGATGCATCTAAGTCAGTTCACTTGCAGTTTGGGTCCATAAGTCCTGGCTTTATGAATGGAATGCAGGTATTTTACAATCAAATGCTGCCTTATGAATGAAGTATTTTTCCATTTCACTCTCTATTCTTGTCCTGCAACTCTAGTTGTTAAGAATAGAAATTGCATTGTTTTTCTATTGATAGATACCCGCCCGAACAAACTCTGCACCACCAAATTTGGATGAGCAGAAAAAAGAGCAGGTTTGAGATTATCTTCTATTGTATTATTTATCTAGCTGAGATGAAGTAGCTTGAAGTACTAGAAAGCATATTCGTGATGTGTATTCTGTAGATTTCTATACTTCAATCTGTATCTTCCCGGCAGATCTGCTGTGTAGCATGCTGGAGATGAAAATGGGATGTTAAGTTATGAGGGAAGTGATTTAATTTTTTGCTTTATTAAGCCTAAAGATAAGTTCTTACATTGAAGAACTTTAAAATGAAACTACCCACATCATTCCTTTATTTCCTGGGTTTCTCCAAGAGAAAAATTGAAAAACTTTATCCGTCAAATCCTGATCACATTTTTGTCATTTGATTCTTCTTTTAGAAGATATGTTCACATTTACCTAAATTTTTAGACTCAAGCACTGCCTGGGTATTAAATTTTTGAGATAATAATAATCTGCCGTTGATTATCATACTTATGTTATTGACGAAAAAGTAATGGGTTTTCAAAATCTTTTCCTACAGGCACTTTATGAATCTTCAAGGACAGGTCCTGCTTTGCCAACTCCATCAGTCCCCAAGCAGCATTTGCCCAAAAAGGATGCAGGAATCCTTGACCAGCCTAATTCTGGTGAAGCTCATTTAACATCCAAACCCAAAAGGGATGCCCAAATTTCAACTGCACAACCTGGAATTCAAGATCAGAAGCCGACACTACACACTATCCCTAATATGGCCATGCAACTTCCATTTCACCAACCGCCGATGCCTGTTCACTTTGGTGGTCCAAATCCACAAATGCAGTCTCAAGCCTTGTCAGGAACATCATTGCCTATGCCAATTCCAATGTCCCTACCCCTAGGAAATCCACCAGTGCAGCATTCAATGTTTCTTCAAGGTCTCCAGCCACACCCCATGCCGTCTCAAGGAATGATGCATCAGGGGCAGGGATTAAATTTCTCCTCACAGATGGGTCCTCAGTTATCTCCTCAATTGGGTAACATGGGAATGAGCTTGGCCCCACAGTTTCCTCAGCAGTCACCTGTAAAATATAGTGGTTCTCGCAAAACTGTGAAGATTACTCACCCAGAAACTCATGAAGAATTGAGGCTTGATAGCTCACCAGCTCCAAGGTTACATCCTAGTGTGCAGCCTCAGTCACAGCCTATTTCTTCATTCCCTCCTAATATGCCGATGAATTTTTTTCCCGGTTCGTACAATGCTGCTCCCCTCTTTTATCCTCCTACAAGCTCTGTTCCTCTTAGTAGCACTCAGGTTCCTCCCTCTTCTCAGCCGCCGAGGCTCTATAGCCAGGTTAGCTATTCATCCCTCTTAACATTTCTATGGTATTTTAAAGGCATGATGCGTTTGTTTATTAATTGATTGTTATTGGCTTTTTGCATCTTTCTCTGCAGGTGACTGTGAAATCACCTATTGTCTCGCATGCAGAGAAAGATCCTCTCCCACCCTCAGGTTCTCTTTCTGTTGGAAAAGCAGAGGCTTCAAAACCTTCAAGGTTAAAGGCTGAACATCCAGTTTCTTCTTTGAGCTCTAGTCCACATCCAAAGGCTGGTTTAGGAGCTTCATATGTGTCGGTTACCTCATCAGGTCCTGTCACAGAGGAGAGGGATATACCCAATTCGGCTGCTGGTTCAGCTGCCATGGATGGTTCTAGAACAGGAGCAGTACATCCTGATTCCTTCAAAGATAAGCCTAAAAGACCAGTCAGTAGTCAGCAGGAGCAGGTCAGTAGCCAGCATGGATTACTTTTCTTTACTTTTTTTTTAGTTTGTTGGGCTGGTCTTTCACTTCAAGCAAATTTATCATGAATTATGAGCGTGTGGTTTCACAATTTTTCCAGGATCGTAGCTTATCTACTTCTCCCTCAAGTTTGCCTTCACAACTGCCTGAAGTTGCAACAACGGAAGCAAAACATAAATCATCAGAGAGTACCAAGGATCCATTATTGACAACTATAGCTGCTTCTTGTGAGGCTTCTAGCATGACAAGTGAGGGTGCCACAGAAGAAAAGACTGGCGATACATTTAAAGGGTTAGGAACTCAAGTTCTAGATAGCTCACAATCAAAGCCTGAGGTTGTAGGGGGATTCAAGCAAGCAGAAGCATTATCAGCTGAAACTAGTTTGGAAAACCGCATGAAGTCACTGACTTTGGAAACTCCCGAAACCATAGATAAAATTAAGGAAATCTCTGACCAGAAGGTAGCATCCATCAATGGTGGCTCATCAGAACATACACAAGAAAAGCGAGACGAGTTACCAGCTGGATTATCTGGTGGACGAGAATTTGAGAGCTCTGTGCCAGTTAATGCTTTACCTGACCAACATGATACTTTGTCTACTTCAAATGCGTTATGCAGCATGGGCATTGACAAGGGAGAAAAAACTATTGTGAATGGTGCTGCTATAGATCGAGATTCTGCTCCTATCTTGGATCCTCCTCCTGCAGAAATTGTGAGATCTGAAAATGAAAATATTGCCACTGGTACTGAAGTCTTGGTTTCTCCATCTCTGTCTAGTGTCAACGAAAAAGGTTCAGATGCGAATGCAGCAAAAGGTGTTGCGCCCAAGGGTAAGAAGAAGAAAAAAGAGCTATATAGGAAAGCAGAAGCTGCTGGTACAAGTTCTGATCTTTATATGGCATATAAGGGTCCTGAAGAGAAAAAGGAGACTGTAACCAATGTAGAGGCCTCAGAGAACACTTCAAGCATTAGTGAGAAAAAAACATCTCTTGGTGTATCTGAAGAGAATGCTGTGGCATGTGAGAAACCTGCTTTGAGTAAAGTGGAGCCAGATGATTGGGAAGATGCTGCTGAAATTTCTTCTCCGCAGTTAGGAACTTCTAGCAATGGAAATCAAGATAATGATGATGGTGATGGATTGACAACAAAAAAGTACTCTAGAGATTTTCTCCTCAAATTTGTGGAGCTATGCACTGATCTCCCAGAAGGTTTTGAGATTACGTCAGACATCGCAGATACTCTGATGGTTTCTGGCATGAATGTTCCACGTGAATCATATCCTAGCCCTGGACGTAATGTTGACAGGCCTGTTGGAGGTTCTAGACCAGATCGTCGGGGAAGTGGCTTGGGAGACGATGACAAGTGGAATAAATTCCCTGGGCCTATTATGGCAGGACGAGGAGAGATGTGGACTGATGTTGGTTATATGAATAATGTTGTTGGACTTCGACCTGGTCAAGGAGGTAATTATGGTGTTCTAAGGAATCCTCGGGCACAGACACCTCAATATGTTGGGGGCATCCTCACTGGACCGATGCAGTCCCTTGGTCCCCAGGGTGGGGGGCAAAGAAATAATGTTGATTCTGATAGGTGGCAGCGTGGAGCTGGTTTTCAGAAAGGTTTGATGCCTTATCCTCATACACCTATGCAGATGATGCACAAAGCTGAAAAGAAGTATGAAGTGGGTAAGGTTTCTGATGAAGAAGAAGCCAAGCAGAGGCAGTTGAAGGGCATCTTGAACAAGCTTACCCCTCAAAATTTTGAAAAGCTGTTTCAACAAGTTAAGGAAGTCAACATTGATAATGTTATAACACTGTCTGGAGTGATCTCACAGATTTTTGATAAGGCTTTGATGGAGCCCACCTTCTGTGAGATGTATGCCAACTTCTGCTTTCACCTTGCTGCAGATTTACCTGATTTAAGTGTGGACAATGAAAAAATTACCTTCAAGAGATTACTCTTAAACAAATGCCAAGAGGAATTTGAAAGGGGAGAAAGAGAGGAAGAAGAGGCAAATAAAGCTGAGGAAGAAGGTGAAGTTAAGCAGACAGCAGAAGAGAGAGAGGAGAAAAGACTCCGAGCTCGTAGACGTATGCTAGGTAATATTAGACTCATTGGAGAACTGTACAAGAAGAGAATGTTGACTGAGAGGATAATGCACGAGTGCATAAATAAGTTGTTGGGTCAATATCAGAATCCCGACGAGGAGAATATCGAGGCTTTGTGCAAATTGATGAGTACAATTGGGGAGATGATAGATCATCCAAAAGCGAAAGAACATATGGATGCCTATTACGATATCATGGGACAGTTATCCAATAATATGAAACTTTCCTCGAGGGTCAGGTTCATGCTCAAAGATGCTATTGATCTAAGGAAGAATAAGTGGCAGCAGAGAAGAAAAGTTGAAGGTCCGAAAAAGATCGAGGAGGTACATAGAGATGCTGCTCAAGAGCGGGCACAAGTTAGTAGGTTGGGTCGTGCTCCGAGCATGAGTAATTCTTCTAGAAGGGGCCCTCCTATGGACTTTGGCCCTAGGTCTCCTAGTATGTTACCTTCACCAAATTCCCACATTAGTGGTTTCCGTGGTGCCCCTCCACAGCAACGTGGTTATGGTTCCCAGGATGTTAGGACAGATGAGAGACATTCATCTGTTCCTCTGCCCCAAAGACCGCTCGGTGATGATTCCATTACTCTTGGGCCCCAAGGTGGTCTTGCAAGAGGAATGGCTTTCAGAGGGCAGCCATTGGCAGCCAATGTTCCTTTGGCTGAGATGCAAAGTCCTGGAGATGCGCGTAGGACGGGACCTGGCCAGAATGGCTTTAGTTCCATCCCTGAAAGAGCAGCTTATGGCCAAAGAGAGGATCATATGCCAAGGTATATGCAAGACAGGCTTGGTGCGCCCCCAACTTTTGATCATTCTCATCCTCAGGAGCGAAGTATTGCCTATGGGAATAGAGATGTTAGGAATGATCGTGCTTCTGATGGATCTCTACCTACTACTCCTTTCCCTCGAGGTGGGCCTCCTAGTATTAGGAATGATGTGTCTTCAGATAAGGTGTGGCCAGAAGAGCAATTGCGCGATAAGTCAGTGGCTGCAATCAAAGAATTCTACAGGTATAAATTTACAATCTGCATGCTATCTCAACACATTTGAGAACCTTTTGGCAGGAGGGAAACTATGACAGTAACCCAAGCAAATTGAGTGCTGAACACAAGTAGTAAACCAAGTCATTTTTAGTTCTCCTTATTGCCACCCTTCTTCCATTATATTTATCTATAAAGTGTCATATGCATGTGAATTGAACCAGTTATAGCTTCCTTTAAAATGCTATCTACATTATTACTTCCTTCCCCCCAGGCTCCAGACATTGTGGAAAAAAAACAGGGAAGTTTCACAACTAAGTTACGCTTCTAGGTGGCTATTAGGGTATTGTCGAGTACTTGCCTCCCTTCTCACATACTGCAAATGGTTTTTGAATCAGTTGCTGGAAAAATATAGAAAGAATAATTTAAATCTGTCATTTGCAGTAGAATAATGAGCAACCACCTCTTTGTAGCTGTACTAGACTTTAAACTCATGATCACTTTAATAACAAGTATTGAGGTTTAGACCTATTAATATACGTATCTGGCCCAATTTGAATATGGATAAATATTCGCCTTGAGGAGCATATGTCAAGCTCAAAAGTATTCTGTCCTACTAATTATATAGTTCTCTAAAAACTCACTCCCCTTTTTAAGAATGTAAAAACTCATCAGTTCAGCTCTTTTACAAACACACCTGCAGGTGTACTTGTCAATGTATATTGTTTACCTTTTGTATTTTACATATGTTATTTATGGATCTGTTCATTTTGGTTAGTATCTTTGGTTAGGTTAGAAGGTAGAAGGTAGACACTCTCAAATCTGTATTAACCTGAAAATGTGTTGTCTTTGCAGTGCAAGAGATGAGAAGGAAGTCGCATTGTGCATCAAGGATTTGAATGCCCCCAGTTTTTATCCATCTATGATCTCCCTATGGATTACCGACTCTTTTGAGAGGAAAGACATGGAGAGGGATCTATTGACAAAGCTCCTAATAAACCTCACTAAACATCAAGATAGGATGATAAGTGAAGATCAACTCATAAAAGGGTATGCTGATGATCCATGCTTATGATTACTAAATATGTATATATCTGATCTTTTCTAACTGAGTTTTGTTCGGGCAGGTTTGAATCCGTCCTTGCAGTCTTGGAGGATGCAGTGAACGACGCCCCTAGAGCAGGAGAGTTCCTCGGTCGAATATTTGGAAAAATCATTCTCGAGAATGTAATCTCACTCTCTGATATTGGCCGGTTGATATATGAAGGTGGAGAAGAGCAAGGGCAGCTTGTAGAAACAGGGGTTGCTGGGGATGTCCTTGCAAGTACCTTTGACACGATCAAATTGGAAAAAGGTGAGTCTGTATTAGACGAGATCCGTTCAAGCTCTAATCTACGGGTAGGGGACTTTAGGCCTGCTGGCTCTAACAAAGCACTTAGAATAGACAAGTACATTTAGATGGATAGGGATGCTCATTGTATCTGGTAGAGGAAATTCATTTCTTGTTTTGTTAGGTCATCGTTGCAAATTTACATATTTAAAATTGGGGTAGTGGGGATAAGTCTCTCTTCATGTCTTTAAATATTGTTTCGCCAAGAATACTCAACTACAATTTATGGAAGATTCAATTGAGCATCCAATTTTTGTGCCTTCTCCATTTGTCTCTTAGCTTATTTTGAGAAAAGCATATACTTGAGCTCTGATTAATTTGAAATTATCTCTGTTTATAAGGTTTCTTGTTCCAATCAAGATTATGTGTATATGTACAATTTCGTTGAACGAAACAATAATTCATCACTATTTAAAGACAATCAGAATGATAGACAAAACAGACAATCAACCCTCAAAATGCCATAAACTTTTCAGCACTCTTGAGAAAATGTATGTCAACTCATACACTCATATAAATTTCACTCCTCAATTATAAAAAATTGCACCTTAAACAAACAAAATCTCAGATATTCAAGAGAACATTGTAAAAGTTTTAATTATAAGCCCTTAAATCACATTGGAACTAATCGTTAACTGTAGCTTAACACTGTCCAAACATTTCACACAAGCTCATTTAAGCATAATACGTGCCTCGCCTCGCTCAAGATGTGAGACCAAATGTCCGAATGAGGTCAGTCTCCTTTGGCTGGTTGATGATCTTTAGTAACAAGCCTTCCCTGTCCTTCGCAACCATCGCCTCAAGAATCCTATCCTCGATGCACAAAGAGGTATGTTGTTGGTTGCTTTCGTTTGAAGACGAGAACACCAACTTAGACAAACGCTCTTTCTCAGCTTGCCTGCAGTATTTGTCGTCCTCCTTCGTCCCAGAAGTCATCAGATGGTAGGTGTGGACGAACTTCTTCTGCCCGATCCTATAAGCACGACAAATGGCCTGCATCTCCACAGAGGGATTCCAGACGACGTCCAACATCACCACCCTCGAAGCCCCAATCAAGCTTATGCCCTCGGAGCAACACTTGGTCGATGCAAGCATGATCTTGGGCTCGCTATGCGGATCATTGAACAGATTTATCAAAATCTGCTGGCACAGCTTCCCTTTCAGGTGGAGAATCTCTTTCCTGTCTGCCCATTGCATTGTCTCTTGCAGCTGCTCCTTGACGAGCTCGAGAGGTTGGATGTACTGGCTGAACACCAGCACTTTCTCCCTCAAGGCCACGCTGAGACGAACGAGCTCTAGGAGAAATCTCGTCTTGGCGCCTTCCTGAGGATTGAGCTTAGATGCCTCGACTGCAGCCATGTCGATCCCAATCCTCCGGCTCTCTGTCGTCTCACATTTCAGCAAGAGATACGGGTGCACGGATATCACAGAGACTTCATGCTCGAACTTGAAGTTGCTCGAGCCTTCCACGGTATCGATCACCCTCTTCTGCAGCATTGGGGGTTTCAGGATGATGACACAGTCTCTCAACCCGGGAAGGCTCTGCTTGAGGATCGTGCCTTTGTGGAGATGAACAAAGGGAGAAATCCGATCTTTGAGATACTCCAACGAGTCTTCTGAGATCAAAGAAGATCGTGTATTCTCAGCTGCAACCCAATGTATTCCATTTGAAGAATTTCTCCTTGGCGGTGCCACCGCATCAGCAAACATCCGGTCTCGTGCGAGCTCATCTGCAACGGCAGGCCTCACTATTCGCAGCGTGTTGAAGAGCTCGCTGAAGTTGTTCTGGAACGGAGTCCCGGAGAGAATGATCCGTTTCTCCGTCTGGAGCTTGAGGAGCACATTCCAGATGTTGCTCCTAGCATTCCGAGGCGTGTGGCCTTCATCAAGAACAACGAGCCCCGGCTTCTCCAAGAGTATCTTCCTCACCTTCCCATCATTATCAGCAACAGCCCCTCTCTTCTTCTTCCTCGTATTCTCGACGCTCAGCTTCTGAAACAAGCTGTAGCTGATCCCGAGAATGCTCCTCCCCATGCTCCACGAACATATCTTTATCAGACGAATAACATCGTTGTCTCTTCTGTTCGTTCGACCAAGAAGTCCGAGGGCGGTCTTTTTCTCCTTCCCCGACAGATCCGGATTGCTCAGGTTATGGAAGGGGAACTCGACATTCCACTTCTTGAACTCCTCTTCCCAGGTGAGGAGAGTGCTGGCCGGGCTGATGATCACCGGCCTGCAGTCCGGGAACATCTTCAAGTAGGTCTCAACGAAGACCATAGTCAGCCGCGTCTTCCCAGTCCCCGGAGCATGGGAGATGATGCATCCGCCCAAGTCAAAATCATCATTGCTGTTCAGCTTGTCGAGCTCGATGCTCCCTGCCAAGTTCCTCCACAGAAACTCAAAGCCCTCGCGCTGGTGCTCGTACATGCTCTCTCGAATCCCGGGTTTGATGCTCCAAACAGTGCCAGTAGTATAACTACTGCTGCCAGCAACAGCATCATCACTGGTTGAGGCTTTCATGGTTAGTTCATCAAACTCCACATCATTTTCTGTTTCATTGCATCTTTTTCTTTCCGACTCCCGGTAAATTCTCTCCGCCTACATAAGCCGAATAGGGAGAAACTCAAATTGCAGAAATGTAATCAAACTGCAATTTATGAAGTAGATGCCAACCAAATCAATAACTAACCCATTCAGGCATAACATCTTTTGGTCCGAGTTCGACATGCCGGCAGTATATGCATATCAATCCTTCATCGTCTTCTAAGACGAGCTCATGTTTCCCCCTGCAACATCTTTGATGCTGAGTTTCTCCGGGCGGAGAATTTACAGTTTCTACTTTATCCTGCAACCCCCAAAAAAGCAAAGTTACCCTTTGATTTTATGGTAAAACAAATACAGTTTTTACTAGAATATGATGCAGTACACTGAGAGTAGTCTTATAATCCTTGATATATTACTTGATCTACTCATCTTCAGTTTGACATTATATTTGACACACACTTATGGAATAGATTCTAACTTGATTTTGTGGCAGATAATATTATAAGAGCTGATAAATCATGAATATCACAGGACTCTGAAATTAGATGCATAGTTTAAGCACATACTATTGGTTACTACTACATTGGCCATAAATATTCAAGTAGAAACTATAAGTTGTGACATAATCAAGAGATGCTTCCACCATAACTATTGCTAAATAACTGAAACTTAAACCAAGTTGCATTTTCTTCTCTAAAACTGTGCAAGTTCTGGAAAGAACAACTTATCAAGGTAAAACCAAAATTACCCCTCAGATAGGCTATTTATGTGCATTCAGTAAAATGTTAGTGGCCTTAAAATCTAATCAAGAGTGTAACGTTTCATCAAAATTGATAGACAACAAATAGTGAATGAACTTTGACAAAAGCTAAGCATGTCGAATGAGACATAGCTACTTTTTTCAGAAACTAATGCTTAAGCTAGACTAACCTCGGCGGGATCATAGGATTCCAGATCCTTCATTTCCCAATCACAGTCTAAGTCGCCAAATAAGCCATCGATCTCTTTTTCATACTCTGTTTTCTCCATCACTTGAGGTACCTCGTCTTCGAACCTGAACTTCAGTGGAAGAGTGTCTTGGGCTTGAGAAGGACCTGCCTGCTCGACCTCGACTTCTTCATCAGTTTCCTTGTTTGTGGGTATTTGTCCAATTCCCAATACAGCATCTGCAAGCATACTGCATAAATCTGAAAGCAAAGATGTTTTTTTCTTAAAGTTAGCTATAAACTCTTTCCTTTACAATGTATATCACAGAGGAAGGAAGATCAACCAACTCATTTTGATGGAAAAGAAAGGTTATACCCCAAAATAGTCACTTCATTACCTTTTCTTTGTTTTGGTTTTGAAGGTACTTCTTTTCTTCCATTTGACACTTCCGTTTCACTATCATATGAATCTGAAACGGCTGCTTCAGTTATTCCTTTGGCACCCTCATCCGTCTGCTCATAGACATAGTTCGAGTGGTCTGGAGCGGCCGCCTCCTCTTCTCTGGTCGGCTCCTTCTCTGCATCAACCATGCCTGAAGGCTTGCTCTTAGCATTCAGATGCGAATCTGAAGTCGTTGCTGCCTCATCTCTTTCCTTGGCACCATCATTCGTCTCATCATAGACGTATTCTGAGTGGGACAGAGCAGCCGCCTTCTCTTGTCTGGTCGCCTCCCTCTCTACTGATGAAGGCTTTCTCTTAGCACGCTGATGTGAAGCTGAAGTCGTCACCGCTTCAGCTCTTTCCTCGGTACCTTCATCAGTATGCTCACGGACACATTTTGAACGTGACGGAGCAGCTGCCTCCTTTCTTACAGTTGGCACCTTCGTTACATTAACCACGCGTGCAGGCTTGATCTTAGCACGAAGATGTGAACTTGAAGCCGGTGCTGCTTCAGTTTCTCCCTTGGTACCAACATCACTATGATCATGGCCGTCGTTTGAGTGGGAGGGAGGAGATACCTCCTTTGCTTCGGCTGGCATCTTCTTTTCTCCAGCCATGTTTGAAGAAGCACGAGCATGTGAACCCGAATTGGTCACTTCATTGCTTCCCTTCTCACGATCACCACTATGATCATGGCCATCGTTTGAGTGGGAGAGAGGAGCTGCCTCCTTTGCTTCAGCTGGAATCATCTTTTCTCTAGCCATGTTTGAAGAAGCACGAGCATGTGAATCCGAGCTCGTCACTTCATTGCTTCCCTTCTCACGATCACCACTATGATCATGTCCGTCATTTGAGTGGGAGGGAGGAGCTGCCTTCTTTGCTTCGTCTGGCATCTTCTCTTCACTAGCCATGTCGGGAGAAGCACGAAGAGGAGTCGCCTCCACTGTTCCAGTCGGCACCTTCGACCCCTCTTCTGCACCAGAGTCGCACTGAAAATCTCGATCCAGCTCTATCTCATCAGAACTGTCCATTTCAAAGTCTGCATCGAGCGAATCAGATCCACTATCAGTAGACGATGAATCTGGACCGGTAGACGAATCCTGCAAGGATATGCTAGCATCATCCTCGTCGGACTCTGTGCTTGAGGAAGATCTAAGGCTTTCTTCCGAGCTGCTATCAACAACATCATCATCATCATCATCTTCATCAACAAGAACAGTTTTCTTCCAAGGTCCAACTTTTTTCTTCAATGCTGAGCTAGAAGCTGGTCTTGTTTGTCGGTTTTCGTTGTTTTTTTCACACGACGACATCCTTCGTCTCATTTCTACCAACTTCTTGAACTCAGCCTCATCAATCCTCTCGATTTCAGACTGTTGATCATTTCTATCTTCATCTCTGTTCACTAAAGAAAGAAGAAACCACATTCAATATAAATCAAACCATGACTATCAACTACAAGATCCAAACAGAAACTGATGTATCATTACCTTTTTGTGCAGATGATCTTGACTTGGCATTCGTTTTCCGATTCCTAATCTCAGCTTCATCAACTCTCGGGATCTCAATATCCTCAGAAACCGTTTCCTCACTGTCGCTGTCGCTCTCTACATAAGGAAAAAAATCAGAAACTTGTAAGATACAAGTAGTAAACAGACCAATAAGAAGTTGGAAAATAATCACCTATCTCAATGATTGTAATCGATTGACCTCGCTGTGCATGATCAGAGCTGCAGCCAACTTCCCTTCGACTAAAGGATTCACAGTAATCATCAGAGTGCACTCTTTTGCTTGCGCTACTCCAATCCTTCTTAAAAGTGGCCGAAGACGAACTTTCGTTCATTTTGTCCTTGCTCCCCGTCTTCGGGGAGAATGATTTTCGGCTAATGAACTCAGCTTTATCAATGAGCTCAATCCCACTCCCTGCTTTGAAAGATTAGAATAATCTAAGACTCAAGGTTGAAAAATCTAAGAAACAACTACTTATGTTTTTAAGCTACACTAGTTCAGTTATAACATATTTGCAATTCAATAGAAGATAATGAATAAATGCCAAAGCATGGAAGCAAAGCAAAAATATCCCAAATTTGATAACTAGCAAGAAAAACAAAGTGGAATGGATTCCATATACTAACCCAAGTTTCGTTTTCTGGCATACGCGGCTGGTACTTGCACAGTCGCAGATGGTTTTTTGCTTGAAACGTCGTCGTTCTTCCAAGAACTGCCTATCATTGATGCATAACGCATTCTCTTACTCATCGAAGATTCACAATAAACTCTCTCAATCTCAGGTTCATTCATAACAATGTTGTTCCCTGCAAAATCAAATATATGCAAGTAAAAACTAACAAATCAGCAGCAGCTTATACAACAATTCTCTCTTCTTTTTTTCCTCATAAACAAACAATAAACTGATGAAATTACCAGATTGTTTTCTCCGGCCTCCAACACTTAGAGATGGCGTCGTCTGCCTCTTCCGCTTCTGCTCTCTTACACGATCACAAGCAATCCCGCATGCTTCTGCATTGAGCTCGACATAGGCATCTGTCTTGGATCTTGTTCTCTCGGAAACACGAGAGAAGTACGCCTTTTTAGCCTCTTCTAGATTGTTCTTCGACTGCCTATCGCTCTACATCACAAAATCAACTTAGATATATAGGCTTTGGATCTCAAACAATGAATCATAACACATTGATTAAACAACTCAACATGATGCAATTGCTTAGCTGAATTCAACATTAACAAAGACAAAACATTCAAATTCTAAATGAAACCAAATCTTTCTGCACAAAATAAAGCATCCTCTTTTCACTCATAACCTAAATATATATTTTAAAAAAAAAAGAATCACAGCACTTAGAAGAATCTTCCTAGATAAAAATTGAATTTTTACATCTTTACAGAGATATATGCATCATTTTCGAATTTCATCGATTTAATTGATTACTCAAATTATTAATCCTCATTGATGAGAACACGAGAATTTCAGTATGTGTTGTGTGTGAACATTTGAGAGAAGGAACTTAGCTGATGTTGCGCTACAACATTTGCTGGTCAGTGTAGCCGTTGTAGGAGACAACAAATTTTTATTTTTTCTTTCTTCTTATAAAATTTGGAGAGGAATAAAACCATCATTTTTTAGTACTATTAACATTGGCTTATTCTCTTATTTATTCTTAAAAACGTAACATAAGATTTTCTACTATATAAACACACAGACATCACATTTTCCTATATGTGTTCAAATTCAATACATTTTTTCTCAGATTTATGATAATTATCATTATTATTTAGTCAAGAAAATAAATTACTATAACAAAAAGGCATACCATTTTTTCAAGTTGAGGAGATCTGCTCTTTTTCTTGAACAGGCGGTAAATTTCTTCAATTGGTAAGATCTGTTTAGACAAAAGTTGGAGAATGTCAGCATCATTTACTTATTACTAAATAAACATTGAAATTTCATTTTTGAAAAATTAATGAAAAATAAAATAATACTTTGAAATCCAATCTGTAATAAATATAGTTTCCCACCTGGATTATTTTCTTCAAAAAAAATCCAACCTGGATTATATATTAAGTTGTGTCTACAGCTAATACTTTTTTTATATGCTTTTAAAAATAAATGAACGACATCACACATTACTTTTTCTGCAATGGAATATGTAACACAAGAAAAAGTTTTTTTTTTTTGAAAAAAAGAAGAATCTTTGGCAAACAAATACTGTAGCGTGTACTTGAAATGCATCAGCATTCAAAGAGAGAATCTTTAAATAACTTTGCCGATACACTCTCCCATAATCGGATAATCGAGTCCTTTTTGGTATATTTAACGTTGAAATTTGGCAATATGTTGTAATAAAAATTATTTTTTGTGAAAAAAAAAAAGGTTATGATGAACAAACTTGCTCTATACTACTACATATATACGTTGAAATGAAAATAAAAGGCAAAACTGTGACATGAAACCCTCAAAATATAAACATTTTTCTAAAAAAAGGTTAGATGATCCATATCTTACTATCACAAGAAAAACAGGATGCAAAAACACGTGACTTCATTATTTCTTAATATGCTTCATATTCTCTTCACAAAAACGCTTTTGCAACCAATGTTAGGCAGTTAAACCTGAATAAATTTAACAAATGAAGAAACACACACACACTCTCTCTCTCTCTCTCTCTCACACACACACACACTAGGAGTGGAAGAAGAAAGGTGATACGTTTGCTTACTCCATGCATGAATACACACACACAGAGAGAAAGAGAGAGAGAGGCACCAAAAATCGAGTTGAGCTCGTAAGCACAAGTGGCGGTGGTGAAGGCCAAGGGAAATGGAAATCGCCGGAGCTTTGTGAAGAAACTTGGTGATGAAACTCGAGAGAGAGAGAGAGAGAGAGAGACTTGGAGAAGAAGAATGAAGACCTTTTTTTTTCAAAACAAAATAAATGAATGAGAAGAAAGGAATGGGAATTTTGAGTTGTGTCTGACTCCAATATGAAAAAGAAGTTATAGTAGTGTAAAAGTGCTGGAAATAGAAGATACACCAATAAAAAGCAACCTTTTACATTTTCAAAAAAAAATACTACTACTTATCTAAAATTAAAAATATATATATAGAGAGAGAGAGTTAGTTAACCATCGTGATCAATCGCTTAAAATCTTAATATTTCTATGAGAGCAAAAGCTACCCCAGCAATTAATCGCTTAATCGAAACAATGTGAAACATATTTTTTAGTAATGAAGAAAAGAAAATAGATCACACCGCATGATTAGAAATTAAATATATGCTTAAATAAGTTAAGACGATTAGTACTTAAACTAAAAAGTTTATTAGTTGAAAAATAGTACTCGTATAAAATAACAGCTGATGATTTTTATGCTAAATCAAAAAATCATGAAAACTATTAGAAAAATTTAAAATTAATTTATGAGAGTTAATCACTACCCTACCCCCCCAAAAAAATGAGTTATTTGCTACCAAACAAAGAAGAAGCTGCAGGAGATGATGATTTGCTGTCTAACAATTCATTAATGCCAGCTCCGAAAATTTATCTGACATATTGAATTTTGCCATTTTTGGCTACCAACTTTGTTTTATGTATAAAAATCGTTATTTTAATATTTGTATTAAATTTAAAGACTACAAGACAATTGATAGCAAAGAAAGGGCATGCCATTGGCCGTTTGATTTTGGTCTCTCGTCTGCCTTTTCTATTTAAAAGGTGAGCCTTAGAAACAGTTATTTTCATATGGATGTATATATGGGAATTTAAATAATTAAAAAAACATGATCAAATTATCAAAACATTATGTTCAGTGAGTGTATTCACAGAAGTATATTTGTAGAGAATAAAAAATGTTGGCTGTTCTATTGGGAATCTCCACCAAATCAAATGCAGTATCAATTGATAGGTTTTCAAAATAGTCATCAATCTTGTCTCATTATTCAAAATGGAAATCTTTGGGAGTTGTAATCATGAGATTCAAAGAAAAAAAATGTCTGAAATAGATGCACGTAAATATATAAAATGCAATATTAATTATATAACTTTTCATATTTTTTTAAGAAAAGTTAAAAAACCCCTAATTAATATTATGGGCAATGTACATTTCCATAACATACACACCTGTTTTTTTTAGGAAAGTAACAATTCACATCAGTTGGGGGTTCGTTCCATAAGGAAAGAGAATTAATGTTTACATACCTTCTTGCTAAATTGAGAGTCACAAAATTATTAGCCTCACGACAAGTAAAACTAACACGAAACTCCAAACAAGAAATGAGAAGAGAACGATGATCGCACCTAATTTGGAATTCTCCATACCTCTATATACATCTAAATAATTAAATCTCCTAAATGCTAGTAATTTAGTAGTCCAAGGATTTAATTTTTCCTAACCAAAAGAAAAAAAAAACACACACACACACTAAAAATATGTCAAATCCTTTGACATCAATGACATGTCAAGAATATCAACAAAATAGTAGTGTATATCTTTGTTAATTTATCTTTTCCCTTTATTAATTTAATGTTTGAATCTGTGCATCGAGTAGGATGGTCCGACACAATATTAAAAAGGATCATTCTAAATATATAGCATATTAATAATTGTCATTGTAAATAGAAATATGGTTCTAACAAGAAAAAATAGTGATATTGGGAAACTTTACTAAGATGATATGCTTTGGATAATGTAATCCTCAAAATCGATTAATGAGTCTACTATGCTCTGTGTGTTTTTGCCTACTGATTTTCTTATTTTCGGAAAAAAGAATACATAAAAAAAAAATGAAAAGAAAATTGCAGGAGAGAATGCATAAAAAATAATGCATACATAAAACTCGATTAGTTTAATTCAACAAGTTTTTTTCTTCTTCAGATTCTTAGATAAGACGAAGAAAATAATCTGGTGTATTCAATTCATCACTTTTTTGTGCCTATGTTTGTAGTTATATTTAGCATATTTTTAAATTGGAGCTATGAGGATGGAGTTATTATTATTATTATTATTATTATTATTATTATAAAAAGTAAAATGAGGTTATAAAAAATAATTAACTTATTATAAATGTTTCTAGTTTCGATTTTTTTTTTTAATATTTGTGCTTTAAATGAAAATAAAGGTTAAGACTTGAGAGATTCCCAATATTTTCCCCAAATGGAGTTTACTTCTATTTTACTCATAATTTTTCTAGCTTTAGGCATCCACTCACAAATACTATATAATGGTAGACTCTCTGACGACTTGGACTATAGGGAAAACAAAATTAAATGAAAAAGGCCAAATTGCTAACAAAAAAGTTGGACTTGAAGATGTGGTCCTCATTTTTCTTAAGTGTGATGTGTTACGGAAAAAAATACAAAGTATTGAATTATAACTTTGTTATAATAACTGATAATTATTATTAAACTCAAGGCAATCTTGTCACATGATATGATGTACTTGATGCTTTAAAGGGATTTAAAATTTGATTTTAGCTTCTATTAAGTTCAGAAAACACACAGCTATCTAATTTCTTAGGGTATATCATAATATTACAGTTTTTCAGTTAAAACGTTATAAAATTATTTAAAATTAAATATATGATCAGGATGAGACCCAAAAAAAAAAAATAGCACATAATGTTTAAGATTTTAAAACTCGACTCATTTGATTGAAGTAATAAGCACATCCATTAACGTCATATCGAATTATTTGAAATTAAGATATTTTTGTACTCGTCTTATAAAAATTAAAAAAACGTAAGTTTTGGAAAACGACGTCGTAGACTACACGTTCCAAAAGTCCAGATTTGTGTGCTAATGCTCAAGTGAACAAATATTGTTGCTAGTCACCATTATTATAATTACTACTTTTCTGATTAATTAATTAAGTCATCCATCATGACCAGCCAAATAGATTGGTGCAAAAATGTAGTTAAAATGATATTTGACATCAGTATTATTAATTCAAGTTTAAAAAGCAAGCTCCGATTGGATGAAATGTACTAATGTTTTTTCTGTGAATTTATGAAATGTCACGCGAGATAATTCAACAATAATGTTCTCACTAATTTTTAGCAATTTAGATTAACATTGCACCTAGATGCACTTTAAAAGAAAAAAATTAACGCATGTCATGTTTTGATGGAAAACATGTGATTTAATTTTAGCATGAGAACTCTCGAAATTATACATCAAGCTGAAAAATATGCTTCTGAGTAGAAGTATCAGAACGATATTATTTTGTCGAGAATATATATTTGGCGTCAATTAATATATAACAGATCAGGTTTTGATTTTTGCTTCACCTTCGTTTAGTGCCAACTCTTAATTTTGTGGAAGTTGATTAGTACTGTTGTAAATGTGGCATGACGTGAATTTTTTTTATGGAAAAAAATTCATATTTTTGCTCTTCTTTTATTAAAAGTGCGTATTTAATTTATTTACCCGTATAATCAAAGACTAATTAGATCCCACTAACAAGTAATAACCGGGTCGTGTTTCCCCTAGAGAAAGAATTAATTTTTTTATACATATATAAAAAAAAAAAACAGATTTCTTCTTTTTTTAGTTTTCGTCAATAACTCAATATATATATGTCATGACTAAGTGTGTAGTTATATAAGTCGCTCATTTTTAACGATTTATATTATTTTTGGTAGTATTTCTTTTTAATAATCTAATCTAGCTAATATAGTATTTCTAGAAGGTATTAATTTATTTAATTAGCTAAACCAAACCGCGGAACCTATCACGTGACTCGGATATATATTAAATTATGAATATCACGTGTCATCTAATTTAATTAAGAATATTATTCAAGTCTATTTCTTTCTCCACCAAACCAATGCAGAATATAACTACTTTAACAAACAATGTTAAAGACAATACTTTCACACAAAAAAAAAAAGACTATAATTTCTTAGAAAATGACTTTTTTGTTAATTGCTTTCTTTTTCTTCTAGTTCTGTCACAGTCTTTCCTTAAAATCATGTCAGCCAAATTGCATGTAAAAAGGAATCTAAATCAACCTCACAAGTCATAGCTATAGACTATTAACCATATTAGACGTCTGCCAAAATTATTTTCTCCGTTAAATTCTTTAAAAAAACTTAGCATATCATCAAATAAATTATGCTACTATACTACTAAGCAATATCGTGTTTTATATATTACTCCAAAACAACATTTTTTTTAAAATTTCTAAAGTGACTTAAAATTCACGACCATTATGTTATTCCGCATTTAAAACATGATTTCAACTATACTATGAAATTTAATTTAACGAGTTTGTAATTACAATACGCTCAAATGTTTAAAGTGAACAATATTATGTTTATCAAAAAATTCAAAGGTTGTTGTTGCCTTGTTTGCAACCACATATAACGTAAACGTGTTCATTAAATTAAATGTTGACTAATTAAGAAAATCTGTGTTTTTTAGCTTCCACGCCTCATGAATCTTGGTTTCTTAAAATAAACATAATTTTGTACTCTTGTATTAATAAAAAGTTATCCAACTTTTTGTATCTTATAGTATTACACAATAAACTAAAACAAAATCTACAAAACTCCACATCATCTTTATTTGTTTCTAGAATGAGAACAAGTATATATACATAATAGGGGTCATTTTGCAATTTTAAGAGGTCACTTTGATATTTTAAAAGTTTCGATTCGTTCGGTTCGGTTCACTTATTTAGAACGGTTCGGATTTTAATAGAATTTAATTAATATTATTTCTTCTTTCATTTCTTTTCTTCTTCTTTCGTAATTATTCACCCGGGTCGGATTTTGACGCCCCGCCACCTTCACCGACGACGCCACTCCTCCGGCCACTCGCCGCTGACCACCACCGCCACCACCCGTGGTGTCCCCGACGAGGAATGCAGCCATGGTGTCGACGGCTGCACCACCGCCACTCCGGCGACTCGCGCTGCACCACCACCTCCACTCCGGCGACTCGTGGCTGCACCACCACCACCCGGTGGTGTCGCCTACGAGGAATGCAGCCTTGCCGTCGACGGCTGCACCACCACCGCCAGTTCCTCGGCGGTCACGCGGTCGATGGCTGCGGCAGTGGTGGTGCCCTTCCCGGCGTCCAACCCCGCCCAGCAACCTCCCTCAAATGCGGCGGAGGAGTCTGCCACCGGAACTTCCACCGCCGCGAGGCTCTACCCCGTCCCTCCCTCCGCCGCCCCCGCACCACTGTCACTCGCCGCTGCCCCCTTCTCGTGGAGCCAACGCAGAAACCCTAACAATATATAGAAAGTATTGGCCACGTCAGTGATAAAGTGTTAGAAATATGTTTTAGTAAATAAAACATTGTTGTAGCCTAGTGTAATTTGTTATTTGTTGCTTATAGATTGTTAGGGTTTGAATCCCAGAAGTTGCTTGTTTTATTTCTTTTTTTTTTTTTCTCCTTTTCTTTTTTTTGCCCAAAAATTGTTTGATAAGCTAGCTATGTTTCTGATAGTAGAGCATCCCGGAACCATACCATATCAAGAAAAACAACAAATTAAATACTCCACAAATGGTATAGAATTTGAAAGAAAAAAGAAGAAGAAGAAGAAGAAGAAGAAGAAGAAGAAGAAGAAGAAGAAGAAGAAGAAGAAGAAAGGTTTTGTTAGGGTTTCTGTGTTGGCTCCACGGGAAGGGGGCGGCGGCGGGTGACGGCGGTGGTGCGGCTGGTATTCGAGTGCAAGGGCGGCGGAGGGAGGGGACGGGGGTAGTGCGTCGTCGGGGTCGTGGCGGTGGAAGTTTCGGTGGCAGAGTCCTCCGACGCATTTGAGGGAGGTCTGGGCGGGGTTGGACGCCGGCGAGGGCACCATCACCGCCGCAGCCATCGACGGCGTGGCTGCTGAGGGACTGGCACCACCTCCACTCCGTCGACGGCGTGGCCGGTTACACCACCCGGTGGTGGCGGTGGTGGTCAGCGGCGAGTGGCCGGAGGATCAGTGGCGGTGGTGGTGCAACGGCGAGTCGCCGAAGCCGTGGCGGTGGTAGTGGCGGCGGTGGTCAATTTTATTAAATTATATTAAATTAATTTAATAGAATTTAATTAATTTATTTTAAGAAAAATAAATAAATAAAAATAAATTAATTAAATTCTATTAAAATCGAACCGATCAATTATAAGTGAATCGAACCAAAACTTTTAAATTATCAAAGTGATCCCTAAAAATTGCAAAATATCCCTACCATGTATACATATTATGTTAGATATATCTTTTCTCTTTTTGGTATATAGAGTTCTTTTTCATATCACACGGAGATATGTAATGTATCCATTCATACCCCACACATAATGTGACATGTTTTCATATTGATACATTAATTAAGCAAATGAAATCAATGGTTTTGAACCATGTCCATTCTTGCACACATACAAAGAATAGTCAAACCTTTCAAGTCACACCCATCTCCAAATAATAATAATAATAAATAATGAAAATACTAAAATAGTACTTCCTCCGTCCACAAAGATAATGTATCGTTTGATTCGGTGCGGGTTTTAATAAAATATAGTTGACTTTAGTTGTAGTGGAGTATGGGTCCCACAAAAAAGTATTGTTAAAT
>JAYJMF010000066.1:1529718-1558005 GCA_036873715.1 Salvia sclarea
ATTATTATTATTATTATTATTATTATTATTATTATTATTATTATTATTATTATTATTATTATTATTATTATTATGGATTTCAAAGCTCAAATGCATCAATTTTAATAAAAAGGTCAACACTTTCCGAGGTCTTGATTCAAACCTTGTTTTCGCCACGTAAGTGCTGTTGCCAATTTTGATGAGGTCTTATATCATCCAATTGTATTATATGAGTACATATTTTATACTTATAAGATAATTATTACGAGTAATTCGTCTTGTTCTACATATTTAGTGTTATTAAATTAGTAATACTAAGAAACTTACACAAAATATATAAGGATATATATTCGTATAAACTAGCTAGCTACATGACCCCTAAATCATTATATATTGATGTAGCATTTCATTTACAACCAATTTTTATGGATAGATCCACTCAACTAGCTACCAAATTCATATAGGAAATGTATCTTTTACCACATTAGGTCGATGATTAATGTCAACAAAAGAAGACGACGCACCTTGACAATCAAAACTATCTAAATACACCCCACAGCTCCCAAAATTGGAATTTTTGCTTGCACTAACTATTTTTCTTGTTTAAGATGGAATTTGATTGCAATTTGATATTTCCCCATATTGAAATTCCATTCATATAAGTCAATATTTTTCCATAAAGAGAGTATCATGGAGAAGAAGGAACCAAAAAAACTTTTTCCACTAATTCAATTCCTTGTAGTTTAGCGACCAAATTTAATAAAGCACTAAAATTTCGAAACAAACTCTTTGAAACTGTGCCACATATTTCACTTTTGATCCAAACAAATAATATGTCAACCCCATCAATAATCATCAGTACTCAAAATTCAACTCTAAAAAAGATCACCTAACTCAAACCAATCAAGAATGCAATCCTAATGGGAGGCAGCATCGCCCACATCCACTTACTTAAGTCACCCTCCTCCGAGGGCATCTTCGTAATTCAACCCAAAAATATATATACCACGGAAATAATAAAACCATTTTTTTCCTTAAAATAAATCGCTAATTACTATATTACCGTTTTTCCTTTATTCTCCCCACAGTGACTACTTTTTTCCAAATTCCCAAGTGGCAAAAGGTGTTACATACAAAAAGAAGAAAGAAAAAAAGGTCACACGAGCGGGAGGGGCAAAACCGTGAAATTGGCGTGGCGCAATCGCAATCGGCGTGGTCAAAGGTCAACGGTCGCCGCGGTGAATGAATCAATGCCTGGAGTTGTACCTCCCGAAATCGGCGAGCTTCCGCGACCGGTTTTTGCAAAACGACGCCGCGGCGGAGAGGTGCTTCGCCGGAATCCTCGATTCGCCGGGGAGAACCGCCTCCGGCGGCATCGCCTTCTGATTCCACTGCCGGCTAGGGCTGGCGCGGACCAGAGGACTCAAGCAGAACGCCAATCCGGAGATGTTCTTATTCTGCTTCCGCCGCGCCGCCGCCGGAGTCCTCCGCGGCGTCTGCCTCCACCCCTGCGACGACTCCGACGAGTAGCCGCTCGATCCGCCGTGGCATTGCTCGTCGTCCTCCTCGTCGGAGCATCTCGCCGGCGACATTCCGCGGTCCTGATTCCGGCACGGTGTCGGTCTCCGCCGCGCTCCGATCGAGCTCTCGTCCACCGAGAACGACCGAATCTGCTTCCTCCGCCGGCCGGGGATCAAATTAGAGAACCACAGCGGGGAATTGGAGCAGGACTCGCCGGAAATCGCACGATCCGAGCTCGAATTCAAATCGAGCTTGTCAGATTTCGATCTGAACAGGCCTAGAAACATAGCGGAGAATCTACCGCCGCGGCCGTTCCTGTGCTTAATTTCATCCGCGGCTGGCCCCTGCTGCGGCGTGCTGTAGAGATTCCGCTGCACGTGCCATGCGCCGGCAGCGTCCGTCGCCCGCCGCGAGATGTAAGGGGAAACCGATCGCGGAAACGAGAGAGGCGGCGGATGCGGATGCGGATGCGGCGCGTCCGATTTGCGGTGAATCTGCGACTGCTTCTGCGCCTGCGCCTCCATTATAGCAAGGAGGCGCTCGCGGAGGCAGGAGGCGCAGACGCCGACGCCGCTGCTGAGGTCGGCGGCGTGCTTCTTGCACCTCATTTCTCTCAAAATATTTACACAAACAAACAAATACAAGCAATATCTCTCTCTCTCTCTCTCTCTCTGTGTATGTGTGTATATACTATCTGTATCTATCTAGGTAGCTAGCTATATCTACAGGTGTATTTAATTGAAGGAATTTGGGGGAAAATTAGGGTCCTCGCATTTCTGTTGTATATATCATGCGTGCGTGTGTGTAAATTGGGAGGATCTTGATGAGCAGAGAGGATTTTGTCTTGTTCCTCTTTCTTCCTCTTCTGCACTTTTTTGTGTCTTTTTAGAGAGAGAAAGAGAGAGATGCAGACAGAGAATGAGAGCAAACTGGGTTTGTCTTAAACTTTAAGAGAGAGAGACAGTGAGAGAAAAAGCACTAGTGGTGAAGGTGGGGGCGCTAGGAGTAGTGGTGAAACTGTGTCCCAATTAATTAATTCAATTCATTAACAAGGTTTATAATATCTCATCCACGAAAATTATTTGAAAATTGCAAAAAACAACAAAGATTTTGGGTCCGAATATTGTGGTGTTGCTGGTCTACGTGGATCAATTAATTCATTATATTTTCATCAAAATCAGCATTTCCATCCTTGGGAAATACAAAACTACTGTGACAAATTTATTATTTTGGAGTCGATAGTGCAATTCACAATCATCCCAAACAAATTTATGAGTCTAAATTGGAGTTTATATATCATCAAAGATATCATACTGCAAAAGAAATTTCTCCCTATAATAAATGAACGGCTCTATCGCATGCTATGTGTTGAACAATGATGAAAAGAAACCCTTCTCTATAATGAATGAATTGCCTGGAAGCAACTCAAATATTTTGGTTCCCTCAAATAAAATAAAATAAATTGTGACAAGGAAAAAAGCTAGTACTATATAAATTGTAAAGTTATACTTGTAATTTACAAAAACCGTTTACGTCAAAACAACAATGGAGAAAATAAAAAGATAAAGTATATTAATTTGAGCTAATGATACTACTAGCCAAAAGAAAATATATAATTGCTTGAAAAAAATTGCTAAAAGTGAAATTATGGTTAAAATTTGGGTCAAAATTAAACCTTAATTGTAACATAATAGAGGGAAATGATAGGCTTTGATCTCATCCACGCAGTTGAGCGTGACAAGCATATTTCTTCACATGAAGGGCACCTATGGCGAGCTTTCAAATTAAGGGAAGAAAGCGAAAACGAAATTTTGCATAATATTCAAATATGGATATTATCACATCTAAAAAAAAAACATAAGCTCCTAGCTATACTCCAATTAACGATTAAGGAATAAAAAGCTATATTTGCTGCACTTTTATTACTTTTACTTACTATGCAATTGAATTGGTTTGGTAAATGTCACGAGATTGTCTATAAATGCAACACGAATATATAGACTTTTAAGGTCACCAATAATAATAATTATTACTTTTAATTAGTTTAAAATTGACAGCAAAGCGAGAAGGCCAGCTAGAATTATGGAAGTTTCTTGCAAATTTGCAGATTTAATTAAGATTAGTCCTGACTTTTAGCAGATTTAACGCTGACGTCCAAGCTTCTTCAAAATTTATTCCCTTTGGATCTGAGTCCTCTACTCTTATCTTACATATTTTTTTAATTTTATTTTAATATGCATAATAATTATCACACATAAGTAAACTACGAAATTAATTATTTTGTTGCTGAATATGGGGATCTCATGTTATTGGCTTAAATAATTCTATAAAGATTAATCTTTCCATGCTCATGAATAAAAGTATGAGAACTGAGAAATTGTTTCGTTTTGATTCAGTAATACATGCATATAGTAAATTTAATATCACTTGCAAGTACTAATAATTCAAGAATGAATTGTTAGAAATAACAAATTTCAGTCGGACTGAACATTTTCTTATAATTGGTGTTTATATAACTAATGATGTTTAAATTCCGTAATCCTCTTATAATAATGTGAAGTGTCAGTGGTCAGACTTTGGTGGACTTGTTCAGACATCCACAATTTCACGAGGCTAATTAAACCCCACCTCTTTGATGCCGAAAATTCACTTCCATTTCTGTTTATTTACACTATTCAACACCACATTAGGAAATGTACATCACCAATAGGTATCTTTTATTTAAAATAACTAGACAAATATGTTTGGGATACTCATTCAAAATTCCATTAACCTCTACACACAATGACACAAATTATATAGTTAGGTATACTATCCTCACTTAAATCAGCGATCAAATTAAAAGTAACCATAAAATACGTATTTACCCACTGGTGGTTGCGGTGGCTATATATATTTGACACTTGTAGTTGTGGTTCTAGAATCGTAGCTATGGTGGATAAGATTTGAATTGCATTTCTGAGATTTGTGTTTTATACTCATGTAAAATTTCCGGCAATATGTAACTAGATTTGGATCCAGATTTTGGATGGTCTCACACTCCCACATATTTTTTGTGTTTGTTTATATTTTATAAATTTGAGAATTTTAGTATTACATATACACGCGCAATCATATTAATTCCCAAAATTAAGTAAAATAAAAAATTGGGCGGTTACAAATTCAACCCACGAATCAAATAAAACACAAAAAATCAATCACATGCAGACGTCTAAAAGTATCATTTACATTGAAAAGAAGAATATTATTTATTTTTACTTGGTAACTATAATTTACAGTGATCGTTCTGTGACTTCGACAACAAAAAAATATTAATATTAAAGACTTTTGTGCAGTGACTGTTTAGATTCTGAATTCAAATTGGAGAGTAGTATAGTGCATGATTATGAGTAAAAAGAAAATATATTAAATCTAATTAAAGGTATTATATTAATTACATATTCTGTATTTTACTAAAAAGGCATTAACCTGCCTCCCTTTCTTACAGCATAAAATCTTTTACTTCTTCCCGGCTAAAATCTTGCTAAAATATTTACTTTATACACATGCAAAACATTACTTGATGACGGAATCTCAGATCTAATTAACTTATAAGCAATACTGGAGTATTAATAAAATTAATACAGTATTCATTAGCACCAAAAAAATTCATATATGTAATACTCTAAAATAATAATAATGAAAGCTACGTTATATGCAGTGGTACTAATCTTGTGTTCGTAAATGATTACTATTATATCGAAAAAATTACTTAAATTTTCCATCAACATGCAAATTAAATACTATGTGAGACATGTGTCGCAATTGCTTCTATACTTTCTAAAAGTGTCATACTACTAGCTGCCTAATGTGGATCATCAATAAAAAAAACAAGAAAACGTCACCGTATCGCATGCTTCAGGTCAGAAAATATGCTCCAAACCCCAAGAATTTCTTCAAAAGGAAAAACAAGAAAAATAAGTGAAGAAATTCACTACTGTTTGATTATTTATTCAGCATAAAGCAGAAGCAAAAGGCATTTTTGGTGCATAATTAAATACCGTTTCAAATATATTCGTTGTTAGATAGTGAAATAAGGCAAGAAACTTATTCCATAAAATATGGATGCCATATTTTATGCTATATATATCTATAGATTGAATTGATGGATTTCACCTAAAGATTTGCCATCCACATGCAGGCGCAGTCTTCCAAACTTCGCACGCCTAATATTACGAGGGAATTACTTCAAAAGAAAAATTGAGAGGAATTCACCAACTTTTTCCTCCTTCCATTTTCTTTTTATTATTTGAAAATGACAAATACTAGCAAAATATTAATAATATACAATAAAGTTCAAAATGCAATTTTGCATATATGATCACTACATAGGTAGGAAACAAAGTATTGATAATCATTTTTTTTTCTTTTTTTAATTCCCAACACTTGTAATTTTCAAACATCGATGAGTCTACATTTATTCTTCGAAGAAATCAAAATAGAGGCACTACCCCACCACTATGACTATGATGAACTGTACATGAAAATGAAAAATAAAAATAAAAAAATGAAATAGGAAAGGGAAAGGGAAAGGCACGAGTTAGCTAGCTTGTGCTTAAAACCTAGTCTATGTGTTGCCTTGATTTCCACAACACCACAAATTTCCAAATATGTTAGTGTAATGTGTAACTCTCCCTTCATGTTGGGATTTTGACTCGATACTAAATTCCATGTGAATAGCATTTAAGACCAAGACAATACACATCCACATATAGATAGATAGAATTATCACATACTCCCTTCACCCTTCACGATCGGGTACGAGTTTTAATAATATGCATTGACTTTGGGCAGAGATGTGTAGTGAGTGGAGTTTGAGCCCCACTTAGATGTGTATTTGAAATTAAAAGTAGGAAGATAAAATAATGATGTTGATATGTGAGATTAAAGGTGGATATATCAATGATAATTTTGTAAATGATATTAGTGTAGTTAAAGTAATGATGTTGATGTGTAAAGTTAAAATGCTTTAGAAAAAATATTTCCTTATTTGACAAAATTGAAATATAAAAAAAATTATGGACGGACTGAAATGACAACATATAAATAAAGATCGTGGACGGAGAGAGTATTAAGAAAATAGGGAAATTACAATCTAAGGCATACACTTATCAAAAACAAAACAAAAAAAGATTTCGAATCACATTCTTCTATGTAAATGTAAGAAATTAGGTACAAATCTCAATTCTTCTAATCCTCGATTGCAAAACAAAAAAAAAGACTGATAACAATTGATATAGTATATAGCTAGGTAATTATATTAAATCTATTTAAAAGATTTCGAATCACATTCTAGCATAGAGTCTGGCCGAAGGCTAATATGAGTTTGCTGATGAAAAATGTTTTGCTAGCTGGTACTTATACACATTCCACGTGTTATATAAATCCAAGGTTATTTACAAACTTTTTGCAACTTAAGCTTGTATTGTTACCAATTAATTAAATCACTAAAGCCCATTACTAAATCTAGCACAATCCTTTATTTCTTGAAAAAATTCCATCTACCTACTTTTCCACAGATCATATGTTATTCGATTCTGTATTTTATTTCGTGTCATATATATATATATATATATATATATATATGGTCGAACTATTAAAATAATATACTCGGATGGATAAATGCTTGCAGAGACAAAGTCATGATATGCATAACTATTAATTCCTCTAATGTAACGTTACAAACTAGCCCACCCCAGTCGATTTATGATGTTCATAATTATTACGACCAGAAACACAGACTAAATAATATAATTTCGTAGGGGTATTAAAAGAAATTGTAGGGAAATAGACGTTGATGCATCAATGTGAAAAAAAAATAATGGGGTGCATGAGTGCATTAATTATTTGCGAAGTGATAGTTAGCTAAATTAATAAGTCTTGCCCAGTTTTTAACTTATTTCACTTAATTGTGTGCCCAGCTCTTGCACTTGCCAAAATATGGGAAATACACCAACAAAGAAGATAAGACTAGTAAGATTACGAAATATATGTTTGTTATGATGGATTAGTTTGTGGCAAATCTTAAACGAAATTAATGGAAATGATATAATTATAATTTTCTTTTATGGGGTGACAAGTGATCACCCCTCACCTCTTCAAGTGACATACAGAATGATATTATTTTAATTAGTAATATACTAAAATTATTTTAAATGTTTATGCATCTCAATAAATTATTAATCCGTGATAAGATTTTTCGTGATTATATAGTTTATAGATATAGATCTTCAATGTAATAACAAAAGGCCGATTAGCTCAGTTGGTTAGAGTGTTGTGCTAATAATGCGAAGGTCGCAGGTTCGAAACCTGCATGGGCCATTTTTTGTTTCTCTTTACTTGGTTTTATTTTCTAACAATAATTATTGTTAGAAATCATTGTTAATTACTCAATCTACTGGAATTAGTCAATGTACGTTGTCCGAATGTACTATTTTCCTATCGTCTAAAACAAAAGCTCTTTCCAAACACCCAATAGTAAACTCCAAAACCAAAATGTCTCACTAGTTGTCCTTATATAAATTCAACCTTTTTATAACAAATGTAATATTCAACTTAATATATATTCAAATACACAATCTTTGTTAGCACAAAGAAGTAATAATACAATACAATTTATCATTCGCTAAACATTACATACTAATTATACCACGCCTATAGGCTATAGTCACTGTAGCTCTAAACAAAGTAACAAACCATATACCAAATTATTTCAACACTCTTTGTAGTGAAAAATTATCGGCTTTAGCTCGGTCCGTACTCCGTAATTAAATTATATTTCTGCCTCCACCACTGCACATCCGTATCAAACAGTCGAAACCAAAGCCGGCCGTCGCTGCAGCACCGACAAACATCTCACGATAGCTTTAATCATCCTCGCAAACATCTTGATCACCATCACAAACTAGAGGATGGTGTGGCCGATCAAGAGCAGGCTGACGAGGCAAATCCCATGCATATATTCGTATAAGTTTACGTGATTTATAAGATTTTAGTGGATGGTATATTTGTAAAAATAGTTAACTTTTTGGTGTTACAAGATATTACATTTTATAAGCTCTTTAAATAACATAAATTGTTGGAATTTACATTGTATAAGCTCTTTAAATAACATAAATTGTTGGAATTTATAGGCTCTCCAGGATAAGCTTAGCCAACACCCCATAATTTACTCTCAGTATCCAAAATAAATGTTTATAATTTTGGCTCAATTTATATTATGATTTTCATAATCATATTGATTCGTACTAAGTCAGGATGGGCAATACACATATTTTCATTTTTTATTGATATTCAATAAATTACGTGCTTTTGGGAAGAAATGTTCGCGATTATTATTGAGACTTTATTAGTAGTCTGGGCCCATTGAGGCTGGCTAAAATAAAACTAGGAACCATTTTTAGTCTTTCGTTCATAAATATCTATAGTGGATATTAGATTATTCACCATTTTGCTGAATTACTTTATATATTTGAGTTCGAATCCACAAGGGCAATTTTTTTTTCTTTTTTTCTTTTTCTTATTTGAGTTCGTAGTGTAAAGGTGAAACGTGGTTTGTAGATTAATTCCACCATTATTGAGACTGAATTAATTATCTATTAACTCTTATTGTTAAATAATCAAGTAAGCCAACTTCATAACACATTAACCTTGTATTGGGCCCATTTCTCAATCTGGAATATTACGACAACAACAACTAGCAATTCTATGGAAAAATTAGCCCAACTCATTTAACCTGACTTTATCCATAAAGGTGTAAATTTATGGGCCTACTTATTTTGGAGAATTAGCTCATGTTTTAAGTTCTATTTCCACTAAGATTTCCCATCCACAACAAAAACATAAACCATGATCCACCTAATATTTCAAATTTAAAAAAATCCTCTAAAAAAATTCTTTACGGATTTTATGTTAAATTAATTCTCATAAATATGCGACCTTTTTTAGAAAAAAAAGAAGAGAAAAAGACCGGGCAGTATTAAAATCTCACCATTCTCCTCTCTAATCCCACATGAACAAACAAGTAACTATATAACTTTATGACATTTAATTGAATCTAAACTACTGTAACATCTAATACATAATTCATTTTATTTCAAGAAATAAGACAAAGATATATACAATTATTTCTATGAATACGACCGCTGATGTCAGGCCTTAACAAAACAATTCCAGGAGTTTTCTCAAAGAAACTGAGTTTAATATAATGTCTACTTCTAGAATCCTTCTCCACAAGTCATTCAAACCTTCTAGAAAATACCAAATACACACATATATAGTAGTATAGTTTCTACTATACATAGATGATATATTAAAATGAAAAATTTCATGTTCGAATATAAACGAAGAATGCAGGTGGGATTGAAATTACTAGTGTATATGGAATATTATGGCAATCTCCAAACATCCAACTATATATCTCTGTTGACAATTACTATTTATTAAACTGTGGTTTCAATTCTAGACATTGAGGAGTTGTATTTTTGTTTAAAGACTAAAGTAGTGTGGCACATTGGATTTGAGTATTATTATATGCATATTTTAGGATTGAAATTTGAAGGTAGCCGTTTTTAGTGGGATAATCTAAAAAGAAAAAATGAGCCAAATTTATAGAAATGGAGCAAGCATTTAATAAATACGTTTTTTTTTTTTTATAAAGATGCATTTAATAAATACTATCAGACAAGAGTTATAACACTTGAATTAAAAAGAGTGATGATATGATTTTTTAATAAATAATGAGTGGTTGTAAGGATAAATTAAACTATAAGAATAAGTATTTTAAAAATAAAAGTGCTAGACTCACTATTAACTTTGGAAAAAAAAATATGTTATATTTTTAATGAACGGATAGAGTATTTTTTAAAAAAAATATATACTATTAGAATAGTTTGGTAATCAAAACCATATTTTTAGATAACATCAGATATATTAGCAGGACTCTTACGAAAGCTAGCTAGGAATTAGTGAGCCACTCTATTACTTAGGGAGAGGGTTCTACAAATTAAATATAGATGTAGATTTACTTTAGCTATCACCATTGTAATAATAATAATAATAATTTCTCTTTCAACTAATCTCTTCAGATAATCCGACTAACCCAAAATATCGCCTAATACCAATACTAATTACACAAAAGAAACATGTGCCGTGCTAAAAAAAAAAATAATTCAAAACACTTGTGGTTTGTAAAAAGATCTGTTTCACTAATTTTACCTTGCATTCTTGTTATCATCTTGTCTCATTTACTTGCTATATTTAGCAATAATTAACCAAACAAAAGCCTATCATCATCCAATAATATATGGCAAATCCCTTTTTTTCTTGTGGGCCCGGGTGCTAATCCTCAATTTACTCAAAAAAGAAAATTTTTATCCAAGTTATATTAGAAATGATAACACGATCAACAAAGTTACTTTTCTTATTATTTGTTGATTAGGAATCTATAACATTAGTAATAGTATACCCAATTATCCATCAAGAAATTAAAAATATTAGATGTGAGTCTTCCAACTCAAACACACCTAATACATTGTTTGACTTTAACAACCTAAACAATTTTAGACATTGTTGCATCTTTTTTATATTTTCAAATTTCCTTTAAATTAATGAATTACTATTTCGTCAGTGGGCCTTTAACATGACGGGATGCCGCCGGCAACCGCCACCCGCCGCCCACAGCTCCGGCGGCGAATTCCAAATTTAATAATGACGATTTTTTGAGAGAATGTCTGAAATTTTTATTCATATATATGGAAAGTACAACACGTTTGGAATATACAATTTGAGAAAGATTGAAATAAAGTAGAAAGGTACAAACACTAAAACAAACGCCACCGGCGCATTTTAGCACAGCTCCCTTCGCAATATTTACATTCAAAAGATTTTGCACTAAAGGTTTGAAAATTCCCGGTCCATCCTTCCGTCTCTCTCCCTTTGAATTCTCTCACGATTTCAGGTCCAATTGATTCTTCTTCTTCTTCCTTCCTATTTCCGTTGCTTAAGCTCTAAGTTTCGGTCATTTTCCCCAGCTTGAATTTCCTCGCTGCGTTTGGAGTTGAGCGGTGATCTCACGTTGAAACTTTGTTGCTGGCTTTGCGTTGGAAGGAGAAGAGTTGAGAAATCGATGGCGACGATGGAGAGTTTGATTGGACTGGTGAACAGAATACAGAGAGCCTGCACTGCGCTCGGAGACTACGGCGGCGACGAGCAGGCCTTCTCTTCTCTGTGGGACGCGCTGCCCTCCGTCGCCGTCGTCGGCGGCCAGGTGAGCTTATCTATTTTCTTTTTTTTGGAGATTCTGTTGTGTTTGTTAGTTTTACAATAGACGACATGGAATTATTGAGAGCTTAGGTAATTGTGTTGAGCATATCGACGCTGATCACGAGGAGAATTTTACCTTTAATTTTAGCACAACGAGGAATTGTGCTGATTTTAGCCCTAAAATGATTAGAAGTTCTTTTTTCTTCTTTTTTAATGGAGATTTTCGTGAAATGAGATCAAGCTGTCTGTGGTTGATGCAGAGTTCTGGAAAGTCATCAGTGTTGGAGAGCATCGTTGGGCGAGATTTTCTTCCTCGAGGCTCTGGTTAGTCTTTCATTTAATGCACTTCCGATTTTTGAGTATGATTTGTGTTTTTGTGTGTTGATTCGAATATTAGCCTCAATATTTGATCTGCGTTATTTTCGGGTTTGATGAGTTTAGGCATCGTTACGCGGCGACCTCTGGTGTTGCAACTGCAGCATATTGAAGAAGGGA
Organism: Salvia sclarea; assembly: GCA_036873715.1. Lineage (NCBI taxonomy): Eukaryota > Viridiplantae > Streptophyta > Magnoliopsida > Lamiales > Lamiaceae > Salvia > Salvia sclarea. Next base: position 1,542,016 of record JAYJMF010000066.1, read on the forward strand.
TGGAGGAATATGCAGAGTTTGGGCATTTGCAGCAGAGGCGGTTCACTGATTTCTGTATGTGAATGTTTCACGCATTGTTGTTGAGGACAGCTTGGAATTTACTTTATTCTTTTGATTCTGTAAATTTCTAGTCGTTGCAAGTTGTTAAATTTATGACAGGAGAATGTGAGAATTGATATTTTGGAGGAAAATGACAAAGAATTGGTGTAATTGACGTTGAGGATTATGTGAAAGCTTATTTGTTAATACCTGAGTATTCACAATGACAAATTCTGATGACTTTGCTGGTAAACTGAAAATATGATTTGTCTCATTTTTTTGTTTCAGCCATGGTTCGCAAGGAGATTCAGGATGAAACAGATAGAGTGACTGGGAAAACGAAACAGATTTCTCCTATTCCTATTCATCTAAGCATCTATTCACCCCATGGTATTTTTTCCTGGCTCTGAATTAATGTTTGTTGGGCTAAACATCGTTAAATTTCTGACTACTAGATTTCCTTTTTGGTTAGCTAGTTTTCTACCCATTGACGCTTTTGGGTTTTCTTGCAGTTGTTAACTTAACCCTGATTGATCTTCCCGGTTTGACGAAAGTTGCCGTTGGTAAGTGTATATTTGTCCCTCTTCAGCGTATACTACTTGTACAATCTTCCATTCATGGGGACTCTGTCCAATGGAAAAACTTATTATCTTTCAGAGGGGCAACCGGACAGTGTAGTCGAGGACATTGAAACTATGGTTCGCTCCTATGTTGAGAAGGTAAATATAATACTTTCCCTTTCTACCCTCATAATATGAACCTGATTCTACATGTAAATGAGAAAGTATTTTAGTAATAATTAAAGATTATTGATGACATGATGTCTTATAGACTTATAGTTAGTTTGTTACTTTCATGGCACAGCTAACTTTGTCAACTGCTTGACTGAATAACTGTTTCAGTGAAGTTTATTTTAGTTATGTACGTAGTAGATTTGTCCATTGCACTTTCTACTTCTTTGCTTTTCTTCAATTTTGTTTCTTTGTTGTTGAAATGCAGCCCAATTGCATAATCCTGGCAATTTCTCCTGCTAATCAAGATATTGCAACTTCTGATGCTATTAAGCTTTCAAAGGAAGTAGATCCTTCGGGTGAGTCTTGCTTCCCATTCGATAAATCAAAAGCGTAAATGATAAATAGTTTGTCAAAATGACTAGGTATGTCTGTCGACTTATGCAACTTTATGCAGGTGAACGGACATTTGGGGTGCTGACGAAGCTGGATCTGATGGACAGAGGAACTAATGCTCTTGAGGTAATCTTGTTTTCATCACTACATCTTATTCACTTCCACTTCCCCACCACCACCACCTACACAGACACCCTTTCTTTTCTCTGTCTTTACTTGTTAAATATAAAGAACTCAATATCATTTCAAGTAACACTTCGTTTTGCATTACCCAATAGGTTCTGGAAGGCAGATCTTATCGCTTACAACTTCCTTGGGTTGGTATAGTTAATCGTTCACAAGCAGATATAAATAAGCAAGTTGATATGATGGCTGCTAGGAGAAACGAGCGTGAGTATTTTGCTACAAGTCCTGACTATTCACACTTGGCGAGTAGAATGGGCTCTGAGTATCTTGCAAAGCTTCTTTCCGGGGTACAATTTTATTTGTAAATTGTAATTGACGTCCTGACTGGATTGCTTAAGTGGATCTCATATGGTTGAATTTTCTGTTTCAGCACTTGGAATCTGTAATTAGGGCAAGAATTCCGAGTATTACTTCCTTAATAAACAAAAGTATCGATGAGCTCGAATCTGAGCTGGATCACCTTGGAAGGCCTGTTGCTGTTGATGCTGGGGTGAGTTCTTTGTCGATTTCATTCATTCATTCCCATTGTGATTACTGTTCTAAACTCTGATCAACCGAAATCTGTTTTAGGCTCAACTGTACACCATCTTGGAACTTTGTCGGGCTTTTGATAAGATATTCAAGGAGCATCTCGACGGAGGGTAAATTTCTCCCCAATTGTTTGCCTTGCACTTATTGTATAACTTCCACAAATCTATATTCTTCCCTATGAGTTATAGTCCCAATAAGAATGCTATTTCTTCCTGTTCATTACCCACTGTCTAAGATTCTAATCAGCTGATGTTGATTATTTCAGCCGGCCAGGGGGGGATCGAATTTATGGTGTTTTTGACAATCAGCTGCCAGCTGCTTTGAAAAAACTTCCATTTGATCGACATCTCTCACTGCAGAACGTTAAAAGAATTGTTTCAGAAGCTGATGGTTATCAGCCACACTTGATTGCTCCTGAGCAAGGTTATAAACGACTTATTGAAGGCTCGTTGAATTATTTCAGAGGGCCTGCTGAAGCTACTGTTGATGCTGTAAGTAGTTCCTAAATTAGGTGCAATATTACTTACCTATCTCTGCATCGATGAATGACCATAAAAGCTGTGGTTCAGGTTCACTTTGTCCTGAAGGAACTAGTGAGGAAGTCAATTGGGGAGTGTCAGGTAACCTTCTAAGATGAGACATCTTTACAGTCGACTTGTGATTCATTTTTTTGGTTATTATGCTGACGCTAAAATATCTCCGTCGGATCAGGAATTGAGACGATTCCCAAGTCTGCAATCAACTATAGCAGCCGCAACAAATGAATCTCTGGAAAGGTTTCGTGAGGAAGGCAAGAAAACAGCCATCAGATTGGTTGATATGGAAGCTTCGTATCTGACTGTCGAGTTCTTCCGTAAACTCCCCCAGGAAGTCGAGAGAGGAGGAAACCCAGGTGGGAATCTACGGGGAAACCCAAAGGACAATCCACGTGAAAACTCAGCAGCTGAGGCGGCCATTGATCGTTACTCGGAGGGGCATTTCAGGAGGATTGGATCAAATGTATCATCTTATGTGAATATGGTATCCGACAATCTGAAGAACACGATACCCAAGGCCGTCGTTCACTGTCAAGTTAAGGAAGCAAAACAGAATTTACTCAGTTACTTCTACACGCAAATTGGGAAAAGAGAGGTATAACTACAAGCTCCATTATTCATTTTTCCATCTGACATATATATAAACCCCCCTCCAAATTTCTCATTTTATGACGACGTTTTGGTCGCATTACAGGGCAAGCAACTAGGTGACTTACTGGACGAGGATCCGGCCTTGATGGAGAAGAGGCTGCAGATGGCGAAACGGCTTGAACTTTACAAGAAGGCGAGGGACGAGGTCGATTCTGTATCATGGGCAAGATGAACTTGACCAAATATCATGGAGATAATTTTGTTTGTTAATATGCTTCACAATATAGATTTGTTTATTTAAGTCAGGAAACATTCGATTTTGTAATGTTCTTGATCAGTTCTTGAATTGTTGTGCTTAACTAAGGCTTATTTTGCCCCCCTTTTGGCATTCTCGATTGTACAGAACAAATGTGTAAGTTTGTAGTTTTGAATTTAGTAGAATGATTTAGCTAAAGATCAAAGGGTTCACTTTCATTTATGTGACGAGCTTCATAAACAGTTACAACAGATATATGTAGAAAGAATGGATTTTTATTTCTATTTAAGCTACAAATCAAATACAACAGGTTAATTACTGCATCCAGGCAACATTTCCAGCTCATGTAATAACCTTGAATTCCTCTTTCTTCTTGGCTATTTCTTCTAGAACAGTCCACAGCTTCGACTCGTTATAATCCGTGATCACCATAGCTGCCCCGGCCGCCGTCAACAAGCTCTCAGGATTCCTCAGAGCTAAGCCCACCACTGGCATCCCAGCAGCCATCCCAGCTTTAATTCCAGACACCGAATCCTTAATTTACGCAAACATCAAGATTAGAAAAACTAGGTACGGTTTCAGTGCCAGACGGCGTTGTACTAGAAAAGCAAGCCAGACCTCAAAGACGAATGCATGATCCGCGGACACTCCAAGTCCTTTCAGAGCAGCCAAGTACGGGTCCGGGAAAGGCTTTGGCCGTTCACACTCGTTCCCAATCACAACCAGTTCGAAGAATTTGTCGAGCCCCAATAAGGAGATGAGCATCTCAGCATTTGCTCTTGGCGCATTGGTGACTGCAGCCCGTCTCAGACCCTTCTCCTCCACCCATCTGCACAATGTGTAGAGCCCAGCAACAGGCTCCGTTTGCTCTGCTGCCAGCCTACAAGCATGAAATCGAAGAATTGAACTACTGCAATTTTTCATATAACACAAGCCCAAAGAAAATAGACCTTCGGAACATGGCCTCCTTGTCAACGAAAAACTCCCTGGCTCGTTCGAGGTCCCAATCCGGGAAGAGGACGCTGCAGAGCTCCTCGTTGTGCTTGCCGCTGATGTTGTTTATGAAGAATTGTTCGCTTATAGGGTCTCCTCCGTTGTATCCGAGCTGTGAGGTCGTGTTTATACATCAAAACCACGCGAATAGACGAGGAAGGGAAAGGCATAGAGGGGAAGAGAGAACCTCAAGAAGCATTTCTCTAAATGCATAGTAATGGATGGGATCGGAATCAGCTAGGGTTCCATCAATGTCGAATAGGATTGCTTCTAGTGGAGCAACCGAAGCAAGTGAAGAAGAGCACCTAACATAAATAATGGAGATCAGCTTATGCATATGTAACAAGATTGCCTATTTGTGGCAGATACATATATCTATCTACACACTTGCTTATAACTTGAATTACAGAGCAATCACGCCAAAATAACAGTTTCGTAGCATTTACTTTGAGTATTAGAAGCAACGGAATAAACAGTTGTAGAATTCAAAACTCCAACTAGAAATTAGAACAAGAAACATAGAAGGCATGAGAGAGAGCACCTTGTGGTGGAAATGGAAGAAGACACCCGCAGAGAAGAATTGGGAGGATTGTGTGTGCAGAAAAAAGGGGTGGCGGAGAAAGGGCGAAGCTTTGGCTGAAAAAGGGGGAAAAGCTGAAGCGCCGGCATAACTAAGCAGCTATTAGAATATTCCACCAATCAGTCTGCGCAGATGTGTGTGGAAAAATGAAATCCATGCAATAAACAACTATGCAGCTGTTTGTAAATTAGGCAGATCCTAAATTCCATTTCCAGTGGTCTACAATATTGCAGTTCAGACCGAGGTAAATCATAAATGTCACATCATCCCATCTACAGTATATTTCTTTATATTCGCATATCTATTTAAGGTTCACTATATTTTTAATTGCCTATGAATACACAAACTTTGTCAAAATTTTTATTTTTAACCAAAATTATTATTTTGATAAAAAAAATATATGAATTTTATAAAATTTTGGAATTTAACCTAATCCCAAAGTTTGTCGGATAATAATTTGATTGTATGGAGTCGATTAACAATCTGAAACTACCGTCAAAAAGCTCTTGACGATACGCTTCAATTAGTGTCTATGTTGTTAAGTTGCAATCAATGAAAATGGTTAGATAACAACTTAGAAGTTATTTTCCAAAAAAATTATATTTGCATAATTTTGTTAGAACTTGGATTTATGTGTGAAGGTCAAGCACCGTAATAAGTTATCGTTGAGAGCTTTCTCACGGTAGTTTTAGATCGTCAATCAGATTTCGAAAAATCAAGTTTTTGGTTAACGAATTTTGAATTAGGCTAAATTCAAAATTTTGTTAAATTCGTATATTTTTTTAACCAAAATAATAGTTTTGATTAAAAAACAAAATTTTGACAAAGTTCATGTATTTAGAGCCAATTAAACCTACTTTTAACTTCTTTTCAATTTATTTCCACCAATTGCGTTCCTAATTTTAGTTTTGTAAGAACTGGGCCATGTTAAAAAGATTTACGATAATGACCTAAATTTAATGTTATTTTTTCAAAAATATTTATCATCCACGTAAGCGTTATGTGGGATGAAGAAATTAGGGGCGGGACAAGAACGATTTAGCTTCAAATGATCGGTTTGGGAATATCCGAATATATGAAGCACAAGACTCTATTTTCTTTTTCATTTTTCACTAGTTATTGTAGATTTCCAATCATTGTTCGTCCATCCACTTCTCTCGAAAAGAATATGTTCTTTTCTATTAATTTCCTTAGTCCTCTTAACAAAAATTACAAAATATAATAAGAACTGAGATAATAGTTTTAATACAATTACAACACTTATCCTACAAAATTTTGAATCGTTACATTGAAAAGTATTAGTATATGTCAAACTGTACATTTTCAAAGCTGATCATATCCAGCAACATGATATGGAATTTGGGAGCAAGTTCAACACTGACCTCCATCTCCATATACTTCAACAGTTCAACATTTTCCTGCTTAATTGCCTATCTCACTTTGTCAGTATAAAAAGAAATAAATCATAAATGGTGACTGCAAATGCTCAAATATACCCTAAACAGCTACAACCATCCAATGTCCAAATGAATTAAGTAATTGGAGAAATGAGAAAGTCCACACAATCTTACTTTAGATGCCTATTGTCATCTGAGGCTATTGAACATGATTTCATTAGTTCTGTTAATGCCTATATCAGAAAACGGCTCAATCGGCTGCTCATTGTCATCTGTTGAAGGGACGCCACTCGGCGATTCCCTACTAAACTCATCTGCATAAATTAGAGCAGAAGTAAAATGTTATGATCTTTGACGTTGCACAAAAACACATTTCCATCAATGATTGGAAACAAGGAACAAAATATGTACAGTGAAAACAAAACCTAGGAAGCCAATTTACCGACATTATATTTAAGGAGGTCGGAGGAGGAGTAGCCATAAAATTCACTCCGATATAAAATGCGACGGCCAGTAGAATTGTCACCATTGCGTAAGTTGACACAGACAAAGCCCAATACCTGAAAAAAACATTCAAGATATCACTACAAGGCATAAATCGTGCATCATAGAAGAAGACATAATGCATGGTACCACTTGCACTATCATTGACACGAATCGACTCAATTGCTTGTGGATTCTGTACAAATACAACTCCTCAATTGTCAAGGAAACCTATTTATATTTCTTTTACTCTTTTTGACCAGCACCATCACATTCTATCATAAAGTTTCACAAGATCTGGCTTAAACTAGGTAAAATTTGTGCTTGCATTTACCCTCTCATATATATTGGCATAAATTTCCATGGTCTCCGAAAATCTTCAAACTCCGAAAGGCAAGCATATATTCCATTACACTAACCTGCTTGGGTAGTAATAGATCCCTATAGAATGCAATGAATGGTCAGGAACATACGCCCACCCGATGAATATGACTGTTGCAGGAGAAGAAAGAATGTGTTATATGCTATTCTAATTATCTTATCTTCAAGATTCATCAATCTACAACTATATCTTAAGGATTGAAAAGTGATAACCAATTGGAATATAAGACCACAAACACGAAAAACTAGTCACTTATATGCCACACGCATAACGCGTAACATATCATCTTTGCATCTTCAATCATAGCCTCATTTTCATTCATTCCAGATATATGTACAAGTAATCAAGAAAATGCATAACCGACTAATGTTTTATCTTTGAAATGCTTCATATATTCCAAGCAGATTTAACTCCATTGGCAATATTTATCAGAACAGAACAACAGGATTTACAATTCCACATGTATCTCATAAAGCCCTAAACAATCAATCTTTTCTAACAGTCCTATCCATGAATTTCCACAAGATTCAAACTTGCACAATTTCACAAGCCCTAAAAATCGAGAACATAATTGAAGAATCTACACTAAAGCATAGCAATTGAGCAGATGAATCGGACCTGTAAAAACGACTGTGGCGATGGATCCCACGAAGCCATAAACCTCTGAGAGTTTGGGGCCGTGGTCGCCGGAGAAGCCTAATTCCGGCGGGGAGCGGTGGTTGACGCTGGCCGCCGGGGTCTTGGAGAAGCTGAGAAGCCGTCGAGGGCTATTAACAGAGGAATGCTCCGCCATTATGACTGTTGATCTCAGGTGGAGCTGAATTTGGTCATTTTCGGTCAGACATTACGTCGAACAGCTGGCGAGCAACCGGATGGTGCGTGTACGGTACGGCTGGTGCCACGTAGATTTAATCACACTATTAATTTATAATTTAATTTAACTATAGCAATCGCAACCGCAACCGACATGCAGTTGAACTGCTCAAACGATTTTCTTGTTTATTTCTTTCCAGAAAAAGAAAAGATAATTATGTGACGGGCCCGCGGGCCAGAAAGCCCGTTATTTTGTGGTGTGGGCCTCGACTTCATCCTTTTTCTTTTTTTTTAATTTGTATTTATTTTTTGGGGTCAAATTTGTATTTATATTTTATTTTTGTGTGTACAGAATTTTGAAAAGGAGTAAGAAAAATAGGGCATAGAGAAGGAAAAGGTTAATGTGGGCCGTGGCGGAGTCGACAGCAATAAATTCTACTATTAATTTATTTAATTGAGTAATTTTCGACGTATGTAATAATTTAAATTATAAGTTCCTGACAATCACGATATATTAATGTTTTATTTATAAGGACTTTATATCTCAATTAAGTTATTTGATATTCTTAATTCTCATTGCTCAGTTCTTGGATAAAATTTTCAAATTTATCTAATCAATTGGAAGTCACTTGGAGAGTTAGTGCTTTTATTCTTTAGTAATAAATATAAAGAATAAAAAATAGATATACATTTCAAAACTCCACTCTACTTTCCTTTTCGTAAGATCTAACCTTTTGCTCATCTCCAAAATTTAATATTTTTGCTTAACATCAAATCTATTATGATAAACTTTTTTTCCGTCCGCCTTTTTCAGTCGACGTTTTTTGTCCCAATAATTATGTTATATAGATATAATGAGTATATAACATTGATAAACAAATAAATCAAAAATTTGGTGCTATAAAAAATGTGAAAACCCAACTTCAGTCTGACGCAAAGTAGAAACATGAGTTCCTCAATTCCATTGGCCAGCCCATCGAAAACGCTCTGGAAAGTGAACTAGAAAACGTTAAAACGCAACAATAAAGTATTATTATTATTATTATTTTTATTATTATTATTATTATTAAATTAATTTATTAATTATTATTTGTGCTGCTAAAGGTTTCAGTTGGCTGCCATTTGCAGCTCCCAACTCCCTCTATATATATTAGTATTATTATACACACGCTCTTCAAATCCGACGCGCTTCTAGATCTCCACAAATTTCCCTCTCTTTCTTCCAATTCTTCATAAAATCTGGTGAGTCCAAGATCTTATTCTCCGCCTTGTTCATTCTCTGTTGTTTCGGATTTTTTGTTTTTTTTTCCTATTAGAGTACGTGAAGATTTGGAGTGAGATGGAGAAATGGAGTATGAGATTTCCGTCGATCTTTTCCTCTTTTTTCGCTTGATTTTGAGTTTGTTTGTTGTCCTTGTACTTGGCGTGGTGAGGAATTGAATAATGGCTGATTTGATCTCACAATCTGTGATATGATTGGTGAAAACTCCAGATCACGGGGAAATTGATAGCCCTCATTGTCTATCTCTTTAGCTGCTTCGCCGATTTGGTGAATTTACAGTTAATTGGAAGATTGGATCTTTTGGTTTTGTTTATATCTGTTGGTGGAACAATTTTATGTTTCGGTAGTGGCTTAATTTAGTTTCTGGACTTCATGAGCTCCCCTTTCATAGATTTGATCGTTATTGTTCTAAATTCGGCCATTTTCTACGTGGATCTAATTTGTGGACGACAGAATGTGCTTTGATGTGCAATGTCACTGTTTAAAGGTTCCAAATGCTTATTCTATGCTTCAGATATTCGACAAAAAGACACATGAACTTGTATTAGATTGTGAAACTAGCTTTTTCTATAGATCGGCGTGCTCGTTCGACCCCCTTCATATCATAAAAATCTTCATTTTTGGCCTACATACTGATAACGTTTTTGGAACTCAAGCCTACATGTATTAATTATTTATTTATTTTTTCTGTCTAATGCTAAGTTGGTGGTACTACCTGACTCGGGTTGAGCTTGTTGATCTCCATTTGGTGTTAAGTTTTTTGTTGGTCCATGCTTCCATTTAAGTTATTTCCAGAATTTATTATAAGGAGATCTCTGCATAAATTAGAAATAAAATTGTGCAATAATAGGATGTTTGCTTTTATGTGGATTTCAATCTAATAGTCTAGCCACTTTCAGTCAATTTGCTTCTTTTGGGTTCTGCCATGTACTCCAATAAGAGCATGCATCTAACTATCATTGCCATATTTGCTTGCCTTCAGATAATTTACCAGAATTTCTACGGCTGCTATGGGGACTGTTGTAGATGCTGCAAACAAGGTATTTTCTTTCGATCTGGTTGATTGTGTTCTTGAGTATTGGATTTTTCAGATATAGTTGAACAAATAATTAGAAGTAATGGTTTCACTCTGAAATTTCTTATTTCATGCTTAGTGGAAGAAAATAGAATATGTTCCAGAAAATATGTTCAATATCCTTGGACTTTCCAGCTACAACTAATTAAGAAGAGCAATACATAGATTGTGGATACTTTATCTTGCCAATTTCACATTATTTATTCAGGAAGTAAATGGAAGTGCAACAATCAACAAGAAGGTCACCGTTGTGTTTGTTCTGGGTGAGTACCTTTCTTCCAAAAATTTCTCTGTGTGTGCTGATCATATAAGTAAATCTTCTCACATTCAAGCTTGTCAAAACATCACCGGAATTTTTGCATTATTTTGTTTTGCTTTCACTGGTAGTTTGAATGGCTCTCATCTATGTGAAAACCTTTTCTTCACTGTGAGTTATCTATTGATGCTATGCTGATACATACATGCATTATTTCTGAGCAGGTGGACCAGGCAGTGGTAAGGGCACGCAGTGTGCAAACATCGTCGAGCATTTTGGTTATACTCACCTGAGTGCAGGTGATCTTCTCCGAGCGGAGATCAAATCTGGTTCTGAGAATGGGTACAACTTTTTCCTAGCACAAATACTATCTATTTCTGAATTTTTTTAATTTTTTTTCATTTTCTTACAAATTTCTCTGATTACCTGTAGAACTATGATTCAGAACATGATTAAGGAGGGCAAAATTGTACCTTCAGAGGTCACAATCAAGCTTCTTCAACGAGCAATAGAGGAAAACGGAAACGACAAGTTTCTTATTGACGGTTTCCCACGTAATGAGGAAAATCGTGCAGCATTTGAGTCTGTGGTAAGTTTGTGTATACTATTATAGTATTATTTGCATATCAAGTTCTTTATATACTCATTGTTTGCCTTGCATCAGGACTTGTCATGCATTTTAATATGAGATGGTATATGATATTCCAAAACCAAGGAATATATCTTATGATCATCTGTAGAATCCATGTTTACAGTTTGCTTTTTCTTTCTGCAGACTGGTATTCAGCCAGAATTCGTACTTTTCTTCGACTGCTCAGAGGAGGAAATGGAGAAGCGTCTGTTGGGTAGAAACCAGGTTACATAACCAATCCAATTAGTATGCTAATCAATTTTCTACCACCTTTCTGTCTTCTTCTAGTTTTATGTATCTATCTTCACTCCGTCTTTTATTTTTTGTCCTACGTAGGGTAGGGAAGATGATAACATCGAGACAATAAGGAAGAGATTTAAGGTCTACATGGAATCTAGTCTCCCGGTTATTGAATATTACAATGCAAAAGGCAAGGTTAAGAAGGTAAGTTAGCCACCATTTCTACTTTTATTTGTGTAGCACGAAGAAGTCATATATATGATACTTGATGTTTCTTCGGATTTAGATTGATGCTGCAAAACCCATCGAAGAAGTTTTTGAGGCAGTCAAAACAATTTTCTCCCCACCCAAGGTAAGCATCATTATGCTCCCCAGAGCTTGATGCACATTCTTTGCAGCCATATTTCCTATATAATAATTCTTCAATCGTTTTACACAGGTTGCTGCTTAATTCTGCTACTCCACTCATCACTTTGCACCAGATATCAGTTTAGGTAATGATCTACTAACAGCTTGATATATAAATTGAATGGACACTGCTCTGATAGTTCGATTTTGTCAATAACTTGGGCCTCAGAATCATATTCTGCAAATGTTACACCGATGCTCCTCAGATTTGAAAGTTTGCACTGTTCATGGCTTCATAATTATTGAACTGGGCATAAGTTATACATTATGAATGGTGTTTGAAGCATGTTTTCCATTTGCATAAAAGTTCGATACTATCTCTCGACTTTTATATAGAAAACATGTGTTCCTCTTGTTAGTGAATTTTATTGCAACTATTAACTTGGTATCGTTTGCTCAAAGTTGTATTGGTTTTTTCTTGGGCAGGCAGTTCTGAAATATATGGGTTGAGGAAGTTTGTGTTGTCAATGGATTTCTCCCCCTGGATGTAAAGGGGTTACCATTTTACTTTTCTTTCAGATTGTAATGTTATGAGGTTTATTATTGCCTCTATATTGTTTTACCATAGTGTCTCAACGAGGTTATTGCCTCAATATATGCTCATATATCTAATACAACTGAATTCTCCTATGTTTTTATACTTCATTAGTAATAAGATTGCTATACATTCACTTATTCTTTATTTCTTTCCTTCAAATTTCCAACTGTTTCTCTCTCTCTCTCTCTCTCTCTCTCTCTCTCTCTCTCTCTCTCATTTAGCAGAGCAATGGAGAGAAATACTACTAATGTTTAGCTCAATATTTGAAGGATTTACCAAGTGTTGAAGAATAGAAAAGATCCAAATCACCATGAATTGTCTAATGAATCAAGCATTTTACAGACTAACATACACTGAGAAACTCATCTCTGCACCACATTGATTTTAAAACACTCCAAAACAACACTATCTTGCTCGTCAATGTCACACGCCCGGTTAAAGATTCACGTGCTGAATTTGTCGCGAGTAACAGGACCAAAGGGGCCTTTATGCTTTGACAATTGGAGAGATTTCAGGGACGAGAAACCTATTCCTTCTACTCTCGTTTCTTCACAGCAAGATATTCGAATCACTAGCAGCCATGTTGAAGCTCTAGTCAACGAATATGATACCATTCTCTTGTATGGTGTCAAGAATAATGGCAAGTCTGCCCTCGATTCTTTCGTTCTTCTTTGGCTCAAACGCGACTGCATACACATCAGCTTCCTTGGACCTCTCAGCAATCAGATTTCCTATAACTCTGCAAGCATTGTTGTCAGTCAGGGATGGCAGCGCATTCCTCAGATCCTTGGCATTCGTGGTGGCGACGGATACCACTTTGCTGGTTCCTCGATGCATCACTTTTGCGTGGATGAATCGTTTCGAAAAGAACACATTCAGCAGAAATGGTCTCATATACATATCCGTCCTCTGCTTCCATGACTTCCTGTTAGGCCTCTTAGCAGCTTCACTGCGAGATCTTCGCGTCCAAGCAGCTTGAACAACGAATCCCTTCAAAATGTTCGTAAGAGATCAGACTACTCGGCACGCCATAAGAAATAATGCAGCAAGAAGACGAACAAACGAAGACAACGAATAATGCAGAATCCCATTCACAATCCCAAACAAGAATTTATCTAATTCAAGCAAGTAAGAGACAATTATGAGCCCCCTTCCCTTCGGAATTACATATAAACCAATAACATGGAATATTTACATTTCCCTATCAAAGAAAGACAAAATCTTTGTGAAATTAAATGCATCAAGTCATTAAGCAGCAGTAATTCAAATCTGCCTAAACAATAGTAGATGCTACCCCTCTTTTCATGGAAACCTCTCTCCACCGCCTAATTTACAGAATTAGGATTATTTTTTTCTGCCGCGAGAAATAATTTTACCTGCAGAAAACTGCAATTGTAGAATAAGGGCAAATTCTATGCTCTCTCTCACTTTGCATCTCAAAAACATGACATTGATGTAAGTTCATCAAATTTCCAACAGTTTAGCAGCAAAACAGGATAACGGATTAATAGACGCTGCAACGCATTTCTACTAGTAATTTTCACACAATACACGCGCGGAAGTGTGTGATTATCCAAAATTAATGACTGAGAGAAAAAAAAATCGGATAACAAAATTGAAAAAAGGACAAAATTAAGTGGAAGAAGAGAAACCTGTCTCGGCGTGCGAGTTGAAGAGGAGGGAATTGAGGTAGTTGCGGCAAGTTTGATGTTGGGGAAAGAAGATGACCATGAGAGAGAAGCGCGGCCATCTCTTCTGGCGGAGGAGAGAGAGAGTGATATTGGCGGAATTACTGATATGCAAGTGCAAGTAGCCATGTCTTCGAAGATATGAGCAGAGGGGAGATTCCTGGATATTTGATTATTTTCAGACTAAAATATGGAATGGGCCTTTTGTTGGGCTCTACTATTGCACGGGCCCATATTAAGAAAGGAAATCAAGGCCCAATATCTTTTATTCGTTTCTTTTCTTTTTTGAAGACTAGAAATAATGGAATATGCTAATGTAAAAATATTTTATTAGCTTATTAATTGATACCAAATATTTAGGTTCAGTTAGGAAATTGCATGAATTACACTCTTTTATTTTCCCTAATTTTAATGTATAGAAGTTATGGTGATGATAATGATTTGCGATTGGGAACAAAAGTTAAAAATGAATAGACCAAACTATTATCAAATTCATTAACCAAATAGTTGTAATAAATTTTAAATATGCCTAGTCCTCTAGTTGTAATTGTAGGGTAATATTGAATACTGAATTAGTATTGACTTATTCGTACCACAGATTACAAAAAAAGTTGAAAATCATGCAAATTAATACTGTAATTAGGTGTTGCTAATTGACCACACTGGTAATAATATCTCACATGGAATAGCAAATGAGAGAAAAATATAAGGAAAAGGTCAATCAAATTTGAAGCAGTCCCACTCCCACCACGGCCCTCTACTCTTTTAATTATTTTAAAAAATCATTCAAATTCACAAGTAAAATCACACTCTGACTTCCTATTTGACTTCTATTTCCCCATCTCCCATTCACAAAATCACCAAATAATTCACCCTTTATCACTGACCACCATTCTAATTTAATTCAATTCAACATCCACGACCTTTACCTTTGAATTAATTCTTCTCATTCACACACCATAACTATATAAGCAAATCATCTCATTCTCCATTCTCAACAGCAACAAATCATCCAAGTTAAAAAAACACACACAAATTCACATCTCTCAATTGAAAATGGAGAATCAGCAAATTGCATCATTCGCAGCAGCCTTCCTGAAGAAATTCTCCGGCCAAATGAAGGATCTGCCGCCGCCGGCCGCCGCCGCCTTCGACGAGAGCTCGGAGAGTGAAAACTACTGCTCCATATGCCTAAACGACATACGCGGCGGCGAAATCTACCGAAGGCTGCCGGAATGCGGCCATAGCTTCCATTCGAAATGCATCGACGTTTGGATTGCGTCGCATTCCACATGCCCTCTCTGCAGAGCTCAAATCCCCCAAATTATCTCAATCAATCAAAATCAATACGAGTGGAACGATTTAGTGTCCACATTTAGGGTTTTGATTAACGATTTTACGCACAGAATCTGCAATCCTCTCAACGACGAGCTCTCTTCCATGCTCTGCGCCAACGTTTCCTAGATTTTTTGATCGTTTAATTTTACTTCTTTGTATTCTTTTGTAATGTATTACAATACGAGAACGAATTGATTTTTATTTCATTGTGACATCTTCTAAAGCTTGATCAATACGATTCAAGCCCAAACTCGATTGGCAAACGTGAGAAATAGGAATTGCAGAAGAAAAACAATTATTTGGAAGTGGTGGAGAGGCGAAAGCCGTGCTTGATTGCAGCCTCCCAGATTTTGTCGACGTCGAAAACCGCGTCGCCGCACTCGTGCACGTCCCACCCTTCCAACGCGTGCAGTATTCCGGCGACGCGCGCAGCGCTCATCGCCCTCCTCGGCAGCCAATTCTATCCGACATAAAAACAACCTTAATCCCTAATTAAAACAGGGGAAAAAACAGGGCAAATATATATGTTGTGTGCTAACCTCGCAGGAATGCAGGTTTTGGAGGGAGGGAGGGGCGATCATGGACGGCGTTTGGCAGTAGAAGCCGTCGTCGCCGCGCCA
>JAYJMF010000066.1:1558105-1574527 GCA_036873715.1 Salvia sclarea
GATGGTGTTCGTCTACTCCCCTATTTGAATTTTTTTAATTTCATTTGGATATATGCTTGCTACATTGTATGAGGATTATTTTATTTTTTTTGGTATAATTATATGGATAATTATATGGATGAGGATTCTTTTATCACAATACTATATAATTAATATGCATTGTAAAACATGCGTATTCTCATTTTTAATAAGCAATAGTTTTTTAAGTTTATACAAAATGATATGAAGTTACCCTGACTTGATATAATTTTTCTGTTGCTCTTCTTCCCATCGTAGTAGATTTACTTATCTTTCTCATCTTGGTAACTCTTGTTCTCTGTGCCAAATAATAATGGCAAGTTGATGCTCTTTATTGCTTTTGATGATGTGGTGAATTCTAAAATGTTGAATAATTAATATATTTATTGTCTATTATTATTGCTAATTATAGTTTTTGTTATAATTATAATTTAACACTATGTATGACTATTGAAATTCTAGGTTCATCTAATAGTAATAAATAATTAATATATTTATTATTATTATTATTAATTACGTTAATTATTATGATTATAATTTAAAATATGACTATTGAAATTCTAGAATATTTCGGAGGGAAATATTTGATAGAGGATTCCTTTTTAGTATATTATAAAGATTTTGGGTGAATTCGAACTTGGAAAAAAATCCTCATCATAAATGCAAACCAAAATGGGCTTGCTATGAAATGAAAAGTAAATGAGAGTGAAATTCTTTGATACAGAAACGGGACAAACTCAATCAACTAACATATACAAACACATCAAAACATGGTAACATTAACATCAGGTCTCTCCCAAGAGATTTGTACAAGGGGACTACACTTGTTGTCATACACTTATGTTGGAAATTTCAGCAAATGGGGTCGGTCTCCTTAGTGTCGCAAAACTGCAAGGCGAGTCGAGTCTCTCACGAGCACGAGGAAAGTCAGTCGATCCCCAAACTCGAGTAAGGTTCAAAACCGCCCTGAAATTTTGCGTGGTAATGCAGTGTTATATACTCATACAGAGCCATCTTCAATCTCAGAAGATAATACTTGACCAAGAAGACTACTTACAGCACAATCATCATGGACGCGCCATATAGTTTCTCCTAAAAGGTTTGCAACGGATAAGATTGTAAGCTGAGGAAAGTAGTTTTGCTCTGAAACAGGAATGGTGTTCGTAATGATAACCTCTTGAAAGAGACCACTTGACAATCTTTCTATAGCTGGAGGACTGCACAAGTATGCCAAAACTTTTCAGTGAACTGAATGTATGCATTGACTTTTCATAGATCTTGATTCATTGAGATAATAATGGGTCACAGTGATTCAACAAGTTGGCCAGAAACAGAAAATAACACCATTCAGGTCAATGTGCAAAATTGAAGATTAGATAGCTCCCAAAACTGGTTAAGCAGCTCCATGGTTACTCAATTCAAATGGCACAACTTCACAAAATCAGTGATGGAATTTAATCTTGAGCAGTTTCAGCTGTTTAAGGCCAAAACTTAGAAACTAAGATCTTATTTTAAAGTTAAGATTGCATTTGCTGAAACGAGTGCACCATGCTTTCAGTTCCAACCAAGTGTTCAACAGACATTATTAGCTCCAAGAAAAACCAGCAACTAGTAAAACTGTGTAAAATATGGACCTAGTACCTGAAAACAGCATGAGTGCTGCAAGCATAAACCTCTCTAGCTCCTTCTTGATGTAATAGAGCAGCTCCTTTTGCAATAGTTCCTGCATGGCATTTTGCATAAGATTTTCCAGTTATATCATATAGTAATAAAGAAGACCGCGTTGATTTGACAAAGCTGTAGCACCTAAAAATGCTTATTTCAATTAAATGGATAAACAAATGTGACTAGTCAACGGTGCTTCACCTACAAAGTTTTTAGTAACTTCAACTAACTCCCACAAGGGATTTCATATTTCAATAAGCATTTCACAAATGTTTACAGGTTTGGCAGCTTCAAAGACTATATATTAATTTTCTTCACCAGTTGCTTTCAATCAAAAGGGAGTAAGGATATATGTATCTGAAATATTTGTACACACTAACCAGCAGTATCGATCATGTCATCCACCATCACTGCCACTTTTCCCCGAACATCGCCAATCAAATTCATCACCTGATTACTAGAACAAGTCAATATTATGGTTCAAGCTTCTTTCATAGGAAATGAGCAAACATGTCATAGATGCAACATAACTTACGACCTAGTAATCTTCCCAACCTTCCCAAAATTAAATAATATAGATGTAACTCAAGAGGATTACTTGTCAATGAGGTGCATTAACGAGTGTATAGTATTGAAGAACTTCACCTCAGCAACATTGTGCCCATGACGCCTTTTATCCACAATGGCCAAAGGAGCATCAGATAATTTTTTGGCAAAGGCTCGAGCTCTAGCAACCCCACCAACATCCGGTGAGACCACAACCAAATCATCAGAACATATCGTCTTGCTGGCAAGATAATCAAGTATGACTGGCTGCAAATGAATGGCATTGGTTACGGACTTATAGTACACAGGGATGATTAACCAAAGAATGCAACTAGTACAGTAACAATGTACATGTAAAGCACTGTACATAGAATCAAAGATTCCAAAGAACTTTGAGTTAACTCTCAAACTATGATCAATAACGCGAGGTCTTTCAAAATTTTATTTCATAAAGTTATACTAATCTCTTGTGGAAATTTCCAAGCCAACAGTTAGTTAGTGCTCGAGTCATAAGCAGAAGATATCACTTTATTTGCAGTTTCTTTACCTGGCCATGCACATGATCTACTGGAATGTCAAAATATCCCATGGACTGTCCAGAATGGAGGTCACATCCTAAAACACGATCTGCGCCTGCTTCAGTAATCAAATTTGCCACAAGTTTGGCTGCAATCGATTCACGTCCTTGAGTCTGAAAATGAAACGCACTTCATAACAAACGAAATAGGTGGAGCAAAGGAAAGACAAAGGATACCAACTATTTCACAAACATACAACATACTAACAAGTAACAAATAATAGCCTTGTGAAACACAGAATTGTACCCGTGCCATGATAAATTGAGTTGATCTTCTGTTTTCATTTCATTTTTCCTACCTTTTTTAATTTGAAGACGACAATGCAAGATCAATGTAGAAAATACACAGCTAAAACATCTGGCGACATTTAATTTTTAATATAGACAGTAGACCACCAGAATCAATCATATAATTCAGCTTTTCAAGTTGGTTAATGAAGAAGTGCATATATGAATACATAATATTCCAAATTCAATATTGTCACCAATAAAAAAGCTGGATGTTGCCAAAAGTTTCCCTAGTGCATGCAAACACTGAGGTATTCATTTTCATGATGGTTTAGGCTAAGAAGGTTGCATATGATATGACGAAGGTGACCAGCCACCAACTCAGTACAATTTCTTAAGTAAAAAGCACCAAAATAAGTTACACACAAGAACCTTACCTTTCGGTCAGCCCGTGCATATCCAAAATAAGGGATAACAGCAGTAATGTTTTTGGCTGATGCACGGCGGCAAGCATCAATCATTATCAAGAGTTCCATGAGATTTTCATTTGCTGGAGGGCATGTAGGTTGCACAAGATACACATCACAACCTCGGACACTCTCTTGTAACTGAACATAGATTTCCCCGTCCGCAAACCGCTTGATCTTAATCTTACCAAGCTCCAAACCCATGTAACAAGCAATTTCCTGTATCAAGAATTTCAGTAAATAGCCATCCTATAATGAACAAGATAGGTCGAAAGAACGAGAAATATGCATGACATGTATCATCACAAGAACAGAAACAGGAATGTTATGTAATCAAAACCTCTCCGGAAAGTTAAGGTGAAATGAGTTGTTAACGCATACAACCTATAATATCACAGAAATTTCAAACAGAAACAATTAACATTGAAACAGGAAGATACATTATGAATTATAGCAGTTTCCCCACAGACAAGAGTGTAAGTGTATAACCATTAACCATATCATACCAACCAACCACCATTCACAAATATCCAAGTAGCTGAATTAAACTTCAGAAATTATTCCTAATCGAAACAAATCGATGTGAATCAAAATTCATTTTCTTCAAAAACTAGTTTTCCAGCACTACATGCTCATATCACAATCCAACAACTCCAGAAATCGTGAAACAATCACCACTAAAAATTGCACAAGTTGTATATATAATCTTGAGTATCCACGATGTCTACATTGTGGCTCATTCATGCTTAACGTTTCTCCCGCACAAAACAACAATTCCAACCGAGCCGGAAAAAAATGAGCACAACCGAAGAAAAAAGGTAACCAAGCTGAGACCTGAGATAGAGAAGGATTAGCAGTGCCGGAGAAAATACGGAGACGCGTATCATTTTTCGGAACCGATATTCTGTCCAGGAACTGATTGGGAGTGGTCAAGAAGCTAGGAAGCGCCGCCGCCGGCCGACCGTTAGATTCCCGGCCAACCGTCACCGGTCTGCCATTGTCCTTGCACTTCAGTGACTCCGATAAATTGTTACACCGCTGCAAAAGACGATACAACCATATCAGAAAACAAAACAATCGAGCACATTTATTATCACAAAAAAAAAAGGCATGATTAGCAGAGAGCGGAGCTGACAATGAGAAATGAGGTTTTGGAAGTGAGCTGAGGCGATCTCAGTAGGCTGTTGCCGGACAAGGCCAGAGAAGCCATATTCTCCGACGAAAATCAGGCGGGACTTTCCTTTTCCGGTTTGTGGGCGAGAGATATCAGGAGTTTAGGGTTTTAACGCTTTCTTTCGAGAAAAAATATCCCACAGTTTTTTTTTTGGCTCGCTTTTCTTTTACCAACTTGAAACCCCCTTTCCGTTACCGTTAAGACCATTTTTATTTGATTTTATTTTTATGTGTAAAGGTAAATATCTTTTTGTCATATTAGAATTCATTTCCTTTTAGACAATTTAGTTATTGAGGGAGTATGAAATTAGAAGCTTTACTTTCTCGCACTCTTCATTTTAACATACATAAACATAAATTTCATTTTGTCACATACAATTCTATATGTTCCTTTAGACAACATAATTATGGGGTGAGTATCTTTCTGAAGTTAGAAACTTTGTTCAGATCCCTCCAACGTCTAGGTCCCAATCTATTTAACCGTCCCGAGCAAGAAATATTCTAAGAAGAAATTCATAATACATAATAGCATATCTTATAATTTTATTGCATCTATCTCCAAAAAAAAAGGATCAAAATATGGAATCAAGCTCCCCAAACTTTGGTCAACAAGAGGCTCAGTGTGATTCATTAGTTATCAAATTTATTTCCAGAAAATAAATTTAAAATAACATCGATTCCAAATCATACTCGGTTGTCTGTGAAAAAACTAAAAAGCCGTCTCACTACAACACTACAGTCTCCAAATGCTTTGAAGGAGGAATCATTACATCTCCCCTGCCCAAAAAGAGAAAAAACCATATCAAAATCTCCCTTCTCCAACAAATTACAATCATCGTTTATTGTCGTCACCATAAAAAAGTCCCCGCAAATTCTCCTCTGCGTCTCGTATTATCTTGTAATAATCCACAATCAACTTCTTCACAGTTAACTTCACTATACATCTCTTACACCTTAGTCACTGACGTACGGTGCTGGTAAGAATGGAAACGGAGCAACGGAGGCATATGCTACTGGAGGCCGTGATGGAATTCGTCTTCTGTTTTTCTGCGGGGTGGGGGCTTCGGCCAGCTCTCCATCTAAGGAGGACGACGATGGCGACTCCGCTAATTGATTTGAGTTATCTGCTGTAGCAGACAACTCGTTGTCAGAACGTCGGTGTAGAAGGAGCCCGCCCATGAACACGGGAAGATAAAGGAGGCTCGCATGGAACATCCTCCGGGCATTTTTGGTTGTGCGGTTAAACAAGAACACTCCTGCAGTGGAACTGATTGCAAGAGCGAGGAGTGTCGACTCCACACAGAACCACCCGGACGCGATACCCCCTGCAGTTGGTCATCATTCACATTTGCATAATTTAGGTGGCATGGATAGAGAAGACCGAACATACTATCAATGTTTCAATAATGACAGATGCATTAAATTAAGATTAATAAAATAAATAAAACTGTGTAATACATTATCCAAAGATCATTTTTCAGAACACCAAGGGAATGTATTTGCACATATCCCGCTATGAAAAGACATGTATCTAAAATTTATTTTGAGACCGGTAGGGTTGAAGAAAAATTAGCAAGTTCAAATAAATTTAAGGGATATTAGCCCCTAAATACATGAACTTTGCCCGGATTCTGGAATTGCACATGAGCTTTAATTTCTGCCTGAAAATACACGAACTTTCAATTTTTCTTAATTTTCCCACGCGACTAATTTCCGGCGAAATCGATACTTACGTGGACACCGGAAATGCTAAGGTGGACAAAACGCCGGCAAATTAAACGACGTCGTTTACTATTTAAGGCTTCGCGATTTGTCCACCTTAGCATTTCAGGTGTCCACGTAAGTATCGATTTCGCCTGAAATTAGCCGCGTGCGAAAATTAAGAAAAATTGAAAGTTCGTGTATTTTCAGGCAGAAATTAAAGCTCATGTGCAATTTCAGAATCTGGGCAAAGTTCATGTATTTAGGGGCTAATATCCCTAAATTTAATGGTGCCACTAGTATAGCCAAGCCAAACAATAACAACTTACAGTCATAAGCAAGGTAACCCAGCGGAAGCAGATAAAGACAGTTCCTCAGTGCAACCAAGGCTGTTCTGTAGCCAGAGGGATCGGCAAGTGAGAACATCTTGAACCTAATATGGAAAACGAGGAGGATGGACTTAGAAGGAGCAATCTTTACATACAGAAATGGCCATAAGCAGAGATTCAGGTTTATCAGTAAGAAGCACATCCCATTCTTGGATGTGAGATATATCAACAATGCAACATATCATTACTCTTTGTAACTAAACTTAGAACTAACTTTCTAGTCGAATATTAAGATTTTGCAAATGGTTCAATATACTCCAGGTCATCCAAAGAAAATCCGCCCCAATACATTACATAATGATTATCATTAGGATTTCCTGGGAGTTTATTCATGTGGTCTGTTTACATCAAACATCATTGATACTTGTTCATTGTAAAATGTTAGTGGCATTCAGGAATCAGGATTTAGGACCACGTACCCTCCATCAGCATAATCCTTGCGACATAAGTATGCGAGAGCCATAAAATGAGGTAGTTGCCAAAAGTATAGAGCAGCAGGAAGCATCATTGAATTAAGTGTGATCTGGCCAGAAGCTGCAGCCCACCTGAGACAGAAATATTAACCATCACTCAATCCATGAACAATTTTCGTTGATGTTCCTAGACTTTCTAGTGCAATTTTTCAAATTTACAAGCTAATAGAAATCATATATGATTTGAGAGGAAACATAAATAGCCTTGTAAACGGCATAAATAAAGCATATAATCACTATAGCAACCATTAATAAGAAATCTTTACAAAGAACCAAATTCACTAAATGAACATGTTTCAGATGCTCTTTGGTAAGAGACATCTATGTAAAGTCCGTACCGACTAAAGATGTCATTTATCAAACCAGTATACAAATTTTACTTGCAGCAGCCAATTCTATTATTCTATAGATATTAACAATTTACCACTGACCAAGCTGATTCATAGTTAATGCAAAGAAAAGACCAGGCTTGTTCATATAACTCAATATAAATCACTGTGATTTCAAATAAATATCAGTAGAAAGGTGAAATGCAGATTCTTTTCATAAGAATAAACTTCACACAGTAATTCTATGTCATGACATAAAGTTGAGATGTAGCTAGGTGCCCTATGAAAGTAGAATCTTACCCAAGGAGAGGTGGGATTGCACCGACTATTGCCCCAACCCATGTATTTACTGGATGTATTTGCTTTAGCGGAGTATACACAAATGCATATAGGAAAAGATTGGAAGCTGCAAGGCCTGCTGCCAGCATATTAGCCTGCAAAAACCTTGTTGCATATCATCAGTCTTCCATACTACTTGTACTTGCATGACAGTAAAGGATCACAAAACATTCTAACAATCTTATTAAACAAGTTAGGAGTCTATAACCACCTCGCTAGCCAGCAGAGCAGTGCCAGCTAAACCCATTGTAGATGCCCACATAACTGCATGAGGTCTGGTAATACGCCCGGATGGCAGTGGTCTTAGTCTGGTTCTATTCATCATTGCATCATTTTTAACCTCAAACACCTGGGGCCCAAAAAAGAGCAACAAAACAACTTTTCAGCAAAGATGATGTGGGAATCTAGCGACAAAAGAGCCACATATCTTTTGGTCAAAATGTGTCATTATCAGGACAAATTCAGTACAATATATTCACTTACTAGGACTTTAAGACAAAATCAAGCCTTCCATGTTACTGGATTATTGATTAAAGTAGTCATACAATGTTTCACAGCATAAAACTTAGAGAATACAAAGTTCGCCATGCATCTCGAAGTGAGCTTACAGTAAAAAGAAAATGAGACTACACCTGGTTTAAGGAGTTAGCCGCAGCTGCAACCATCATGGTGCCTGCACACGTGCAGCAAAGGCCGAGGTAATCGATTGAACTACCACTCCCAAGAATAAATCCAGTGCCAGAGGTGGCCACGACTAGCATGCTGAGGAGGATAACCGTAGGAAAATGAGATTTACACAATCCAATCCGCATACAGTAGTTATGAAAACACGTGGATCCATTAGCCATGTTAATAGAGAAGCCATTGCCCGTGAATCATATAAAAACTACTTAATGTTCAACAAAATAGAGGAATTATATATAAACTACATGTAATTATCACAATTCCATAAAAAAAATAGCTAAAACATATTTACCAGTTTACCACTGCCAAACACAAATACTGTATAATTCCTACGAATAAATTAATCACACAAACAAAAGGTCGATGGAAAGAGGGCATACGCGAATTGAAGCAAACAAAAATCGATAACCTTAATCGAGCTTTAGAACAAAATAGAGGAATTATATTTAAACTACATGTAATTATTACAATTCCATAAAAAAATGCTAAAACATATCAACACTGCCAAACACAATACTGTATAACTCCTATGAATAAATTTAATCACACAAACAAATAGGTCGATGAAAATTGAAAAGTGAGCATACGCGAATTGAAGCAAACAAAAATTGATAACCTTAATCGAGCTTTAGAAAGCTCCCAATAGCATCTTCCGTAGTGCCTAACCAACTCCGCCACTTCCTTGCCCTTAACCGCCGCCGCCGCCGGCAGGTCATCGGCGCTGCCGCACGCCGCTCGCGTGGCGAGATACCGGACATCGGGCGCGGATTGGGGCCAAGTCACGGGATCCGCGGCCGACGTGGACTCGGGGCTGGTGGAATTGGATCGAGCGAGGGCACCATGGCGGTGCGGTCTAGGGGAGCTGCGGTGGAGGAGAAACGGAGAAGGATTGGAGTTGAGGCGAGCGAGTTTGGAAGAGAGACTCAGTGAGTGTCTTCTCCACATGGCATGGCCTGGTAGCGAGTCGGATCCACTGCAAATCGGAAAATGTTTGTTGATGATTTTTGTGAGACAGCGGAGGAAGGAGCGTATAAGCTGATGAGCGGGTCATGGGTCAAAGGATCCGGATTTGAACCCGGTTTAGGCCCGTTTTCAGTGGGCAGATAAGGCCCATCTTTTTATGAATTGATCCGTTTAAGAAAGTGCTTGGACTATATCCAATTATAACAAACCTACCCCTTTGACGCTTTCTAGCCTTAAAGAATGTTAGCCTAGTTTCGAAATTTCCATAGTTTAAATGGCCTAAGATTGGCATGATTGGCATGTGGTAATATCAATTATTGAGAATTTAATATTTATATAAGAAAAATATATATTTTAATTAATTTCTTAAAATATAAATTATAGATATAACACATAAATCCTATAGAGAATCCTGAATCACCTTGTTTAAGCAGCACGCCATCACCAATAGCGGGTAGGTCAATCATGGCAGGAGGTGGTAGCATTGAGTAAGGTCGTGAGGTCTGTTGGTTGGCGTAACTGTAATTCTAACTCTAACATGGAATTATTTTTTTCATTGATTGCTCTGTTCGTTTCCTCTAATCAATTGTTGGATTGGATCTCAATCCAAACTTGGATCTTATTTGATTATTTATGTAATATATAATGTAACACATAAATGCAATAGGAGGTCTTATTTGCAAGTAAGGGGCACAGTGTGATTAATTAATGTTTCGGTAGACATTGAATTCTTGTACTTGATAAGAAATATTTGCATATCAATCTTGTAATTATAGTATTATAGAACTACAAACATACATTTGAATTGCTCAAGTATAAATGCTACTAATTTCTCATTCGATTAAGGTATTGCAATTGTATGTGCAAAGAGGGCACTACAATAAAGACGGAAGTATCAATCAAATGATTCAAATAATCAAATCCAACAAGGATCAAGTCTTTCTATAACTCCTCACATCGCTCATTCCACTCAATATATCTACATGCCACAAATTCAAATTAAAGTAACTAAACAAAACAATAGGAGAAGAAAAGGTTAAAGTAGGCCATAAATAAATATGGATTTCACTTGAATTAAATCATATGGTAACCTTTACACGGAGGAAGTTACACAAGTGTTCTCAAATGCTCAACTTAGAGAAATGCATGACACAAAAGCACACACTACTCTAGTATCCTCGCAGTCCCTCCTCCCCATTTACTAAACACTATATTACATTCTCCTCTCCTTAACCTTAACCCCACCTCACCTTATTCAAAAAACACAACACACACACACACTAATTAAACCAATTAACCAAAACTAACAATGATCAATTTCCCCTCTCCCACTCCTCTCCTCAAACCTAGTAAACTTATACCACCTCGCACACATCACATAAACCACGAAATCCGCCGCCGTGAGCGCCGCCAGCAGGTAATAAAACATATCCAGCCTCCCCTTATTGAGATTCTTCGGAATCCACCCAGGCATATCATCGGCTGTCGACACCTTCATCACAATCGTCACGATAAGGCTACTCACGTAGTTCCCGAGCGATATGGAAGTCATGCTGAGCGCGCTCCCAAAGCTCTTCAGCCCGTCGGGCGCCTGCGCGTTGAAGAACTCGAGCTGGCCCACGTACATGAACACCTCAGACGCCCCGATCAGCACGTACTGCGGCACCTGCCAGAAGATGCTGAGGCCGCTCGAATCCCCCGGCCGCGAGTGGCGGAGGCGGAAGTGCTCCACCGCCCCGGCCGCGACCATCGCCACCACGGCGATGATCAGCCCCACCCCCATCCGCTCCAGCTCTGTTAAGGAGCCGGATTTGCGGAGGCGGGAGATGGCCGGGTCGATGGCGCGGCGGTAGATGAAGATGAAGGAGGCGACGCTCAGGATGTCGAAGCTCGACATGCTCGCCGGCGGCACGTGGAAGCCGGCCACGGTGGTCTTCATGGAGGCGCCCTGCTCCACGAATAGGGAGGTCATCTGGGTGAAGACGACGGAGTAGAGGATCGTGCAGAGCCAGATTGGGAGGAGTCGCAGTATGCATTTCACTTCCTCCACTTGTGTTACTGAGCACAGCCGCCATGGATTCCGGCTGCTGCTCGACTTCTGCGGCTTTGTTTCCGATGTGTCTGTCTCTGTCAGGACGGCTGCTCTGTCCAAGAATCTGCATTTTCGCACGTGTTAGCTAGTGTATACACACGAGTACTGCTTAACTAGCGGTAGAGTGGTTAATGATGAGATCGTATTAAATTTCCTTGTTAATTTG
Source organism: Salvia sclarea (assembly GCA_036873715.1). Classification (NCBI taxonomy): domain Eukaryota; kingdom Viridiplantae; phylum Streptophyta; class Magnoliopsida; order Lamiales; family Lamiaceae; genus Salvia; species Salvia sclarea. Next base: position 1,569,916 of record JAYJMF010000066.1, read on the forward strand.
TCAAAAAAAGGGTAATAGTGTAATTTTACATCTCCAACTTTTGAAATGTGTATACATAGCCCAAACTTTGGAGCATCGCATCAATTACAGCCTTTCTTTTTCTTTGGACTTTTTTACCCCCTCAATATTTGTCCAATTTATTTTTAAAAAAAATTTACCTTGATCCGACATTCCCGAAAATATGGTATTCAAGCCTAAATTTTTTATTAAGGGATTAATAATTTAGTTAACTAAATATTGCATTTTATTGTAAAATAATATCTAGGGGAATTTGATCAAAATATAAAGGGTATATTATTTTTAAATAATTATATACTATTATAGAAGGATTAAGTTATAAAATTTCAATAAATAGAAAGATGAGGCTATAAATGACTAATATGGTAAAAAAGGACTTACTTAAATCCGTCGGTATGAAGGATTTTTCTGGCGCCGTTGTCGGCGAGATCGCTGCCTCGGACCTCGTAGAGCTGATCCTCGTTGGAAGGGACAGAGACGGTCCATTTTCTCGAAGCAGCGATCAAAACCTGAACAAATCTGGAAAAGGGATTCCCCTTGGGAGTGAAATGTCTGTAAATGGGGGTTCCGAGAAGGAACAGGATGAGGGCGAGAGTAGCGGATCCAGTGGAGGCCCAAAATCCAAGGGCCCAAATCCCCTTATCCTCGTAGTAGCCCAAGAAGGTGTTGGAGAAGAGGCTACCAAGATTCAAGGCCAAGTAGAAGTAGCTAAAGAAGGCCACTTTTGAGTGACTCTCCTTTGCGTGGTCCTCGTCGAACTGGTCAGACCCGAACGTGGCGATGGTCGGCTGGTAGCCCCCATTGCCGAGGGCGATCAGGTAGATCGACAAGTAGAATAGAGACACGTGGAGGGTCGAGTGGGCCCCGCACGGCGTCTTCCCGTCCCCGCACCCCGTCGGCTTCACCAGGAACAAGTACGACGACAGCGACAACGACGCCAATCCCTGCATATCATAGATACCACAAATTAGCATAAAACATGTAGTTATAACCGTCTCAGCTTTAGCTGCTTGAGCTAAGCTCCTCGGCCAAAAGAAAATTTTATATTTATATTATTATTTTCTTCTTCCCCTCTTCAAACCTCTTTTTGCAACAATTATTTTATTTCCCATACACATTAGTCATTTCTCTTCTTTTCTTTACAATTTCAGTCCCTCCTCATACTCCAATCTCCAATTATTACTCTTTAATAACATCAATTCAGTAGGAGCTGAGGATAATTTTTAACAATGTTTGTAATAGAAAAAACTAAAAAAATAAAGTTTGGCAATGGGTTATGTGTGGGATAAAGTTTGTGGTGTCATGTTTTTTCTATAACTAGTTTTGTACACGTGCGATGCAAGGTGAATAATTAATGAAAAGGGAAAGGGCTTACGACGACGAAAATGGCTTGAAAAATGGCGCAAGTCTTGTAGCGGCCCCAGTAGGAGTCGCTAAGGAAGGCGCCCAAGAGGGAGAAGAGGTAGACCGTGCCGGTCCATTTGCTAACGTTGTTTGCAGCGCTTGCGTTGTCTTGATCCATCACCCTCGTCAAGAACAATACTAGATTCACTCCCACGCCAAAAAATGCCAGTGTAGCAAGCCCTTGATTCACTGAAAAATTAATTTAAATAAAAAACATATTAGAAAATTTGGACTAAAAAAGAATTCAATAGTGTATATGAAATCAAATTAAGTTGAAATTAATTAATTACCTAATAGCAAAATACCGGCATTCCACGATCCATATTTGGACCGGAGAGCCGGCCTTCCGCGGCGGTCAACGGATCCGTCAAAGGTGTATTCTTCTCGGTTTTTGACTATCTTCTCCGACATACTTCTTGATTAATATTAATCCTGCAGTTAGCAAAATTAGGGGTTAGTTAAAAAATTTCTGTAATTAGTTTGACTGGGTAGAATAGATACTAATGCTAGCTAGCTAGTTTGAAAGTCTGTTAGTTGAGACCTATTTCTTTGTAACTATAGATTTGTTTTTATTTGCTATACAGTTTCTTGTTTTTGAAAGTTATGTAACCACCAGAAATTCTCTCAGCTCCATCATCATGTTTGTTTGTATCTGTGAGATTGTTTTCCGGATTATACTATATTTAGCATGTATGGAAAAAAAAAAAAAAGCAGCGCTCGTTATAGATAAGGATGTACGCTTCTCTCATGTGGTGGAGGAGATAAGAGGAGTTTCAGATTAGTTCAAACACTGCCATTTCTATATAGTATTAATTAATTTCTTTATTTATGTGGTAACAGAAAACAATAAAACTACGCTTCCTCCTAAATAAATTTCTTATTTAAAAGATCTTATCATATACATAAACAATATTGATAGAGAGTTGAGATATATTTTCACAGGAAACATGTGAATAAAACTGCAAGAAGAGGAGGCGATTAATTGGCTTTGGACATAACTTGTTCTCCCTTACACGGAAATTAATCACCCATTTTAGGCGAATAATATTTTTTCTGTTTTTATGCTCATTTTTTTAGTGATATTTGTGTATGTATACATCCATACAAACAGAATCAATATAGTATCAAATATTGTTACGTAAGTACACATATATATATAAACATATATAACATCTCTTATACATTGCTTTAAAATTTCTGATATAAACAATTAAACATGCTAAAAATAATAATTAGTGATTTTCCTAAACAAGGAATCTTAGTACAATCTACGTCGGCATTATTCCAAAACAAACCGAATCAATCTCCAGATTCATCACTGATTATATTCCTTAAACTCTCATTCATGAGATATATATATATACACCAAATTCAAATTTTACAGTGAGTTCAAATGCAGGAGCTAATATATATCGACTTAATTAGTTGAGCAATGATGAGATAATTTGCATTAGTGGAAGCTGCATGCAGCATCAAGCAGCTGCAAAATAAGAAGAGAATAATTAATTAAACACTAACCTCGTAATTATGGACGATGATTTGCTGAAAATATGGAAGGATTTGAGAAGATCTCGTGAGGTTAATTTTATTGAAGGAGAAGTTTTTTTTTTGTTGTTGTTGTTGTGTTTGTGGGTTTGAGTTTGAGAATAGCAGGTGTGTATTTATAGGGGTTGAGATTGCGTAATGAATTTTTGCTATGGATGTCCAATTAAATAATTGGGAAATATATATTGTGACAGTGCAGAGCAAAAGAAGCGTGATTTGGTTGAACTCACTGAAGCGTGCGTGCAAATGTAGTGTGCATTACGGCGTCGTTTCCAAACTAGTTGGGATAAGCTGTCTTGATGCAGACATGTTCGAAACACGCATTTACAGTGATCCACTTTTCATACTATTATGTGTATCACTAATGTTTATATAGTTGTTTCCTTATCATTTGGATTTAATTGCCAATTGATAATAATACGCCGATTTTGACTCGTTTTGAAATGTTGCAGTGATGTATCGCACAAATCTATTAATTTGTTGCAAATTGTCTTTTTTCTTTTTATCATCATCTAGAGAATTGACGTGGCATGCCTCATCGATCAAAAGCATTGTTGGTCCGCGGCCTGGATATTGGTGTGCCCTTATAATTTGGTTTTAATTGCCAATTGATAATACGCCGATTTTGACTCATTTTGAAATGTCGTGTTGATAAGTCTATCAATTTGTTGCATGCCATCTTTTTTCTTTTATCATCAATAGAGAGTTGACGTGGCATGCATCATCAATCAGTGGCATTATTAAAGTGTCATTACACGGCATGGATGTCGGTTAGTATTGCACTTGATACGATAAAGTTGGGGATGCAAAAAATTGAAATCTGGAGTTAAAATGGCAAACTGTGTTTATATATAGTTGGTTTCCTTATAATTTGGATTTAATTGCCAATTGATAATTAATACGCCAATTTCGACTCATTTTGAAATGTTGTGGTGATACATTCACAAATCTATCGATTTGTTGCATATCATTTTTTTTTTCTTTTCACTCCATAAAGCTGATGTTGCATGGCTCATCGATTAGAGGTATTATTAAAGTATGGTTACACGTACGACTTGGATATCAATTACTACTAGTTATGCTCCCGTGCGATGCACGGTAAATATAGTTAATAAAAATATTTAATTTGTAAATTTTAACATTGTAGGTATTTTATATAAATTTTTTAAATAATGATAAAATATATATTTGGTATAATCATAATAATTATCTTACACTATATATGTCTAATAAAAATTGTAATATTCAAATAAGTATGTATTTATTTTATAATTGTAGCATGTGAAATCAATGATCAAGACTAAGCAATATATATGTGATCCAATGGCTGCAATTTGTCATTTAAAAAATATTATAAAAAATTCTAGATATTTTTTCATTCATATTTATACTAATCTAAAAGTGTTTACATTTATTTTTTATATGTATACTCAAAATATAAGAATATTAATTAAAAATGGGGAAAATACTCATATTTGGGTAAAGGGGACAAAACAATATTATTTTACGCGACTCTTAATACTAACCGTAAAAGCAAATAGTTCAACCTCCTAACTTATTTAACTCGCTTTAGATAGTGTATCATTTGTTTTGTCAATCCAACATTAGTTGAAAGTACATATAATTTTCTATTATAAAGTTAAAA
>JAYJMF010000066.1:1590074-1604369 GCA_036873715.1 Salvia sclarea
GTCCATACTAAATATAATTCTCATACGTTTTAAGATGATTGCATTAAAAACTAAAGATAATGAATCTATAAAATATTGACAATTCTAAAAATAATACCCTAAGTAACAATTTTTAAATGATGGATTAAGTGTTTTATATTCTAACAGATTTAAAAAATTATAAGATTATATTCATTAATATATAATGATAAAATTATAACTCAATATGTATATTAAAAATGTATCTTTATTAGCTTTTCTTAGCATCAAATAGCATTGTAATGAAACAAACTTTGAATGAGATTGAATATTACTCTCTTCGTCTCATTCTAATTGGCATACCTTTTATTTTGGTCATCTCATTTTAATTGGCATATTCCCAAAAAAGTAAATGATTAATACACAAACAAGTAGGATCATGTTACTTTTTCATTATTATAAACAAGCACTTTCTTATTCTGTATGTTAAAAAGTGATGTACCAATTTGAGTGAGACGAATGGAGTATTATATATCCTACGCATCGCGTGGGTGACATGCTAGAGTTTTTGAAACGAAGTTTATTGGTGGACGTCAAATCAGTTGATTTTGATAAGTAAATATAAAGATGTGATACGTTTAGTTCGAAACTAATATTTATTTATCTGAGGTTAATTCTTTTTTTTTAACGCAGTGATGTTAGTTCTATTTTTATCTGTTTATCTATATTAATATATAGTCTCGAATATATATCGTCTTTTGTAGTTGATTTGTTATGTAATGTAGTTTAAATTTTGCCACTCACTTATTAAAGTTAAGGCATTTAAACTTATTTTTCATATTTACTTTGCATTTCATAAAAGACAATATATATAGTTCAAATAAAGTTATGGATGTTATCAATAATATCCATATACTTGAATTTTTAAGTAAATTAAAATGTCCATACACCTGAATACATTATGAACTTTATATTTGTTTCTTCTTATTTATTCATATAAAACATACTCCCTCCGTCCCAAGCTACTTGTGGCATTGTTTTTGGGCACAGTTTCTTAGAAGAGTTGAAAAGTAGTGTAAAGTGGTGATAATATTATTTAAAGTTGTGTGCAATAAAGGTATCCTGAAAAGGAAAAGACTGAAGTAAGTTGGGACGGCCCAAAGAAAAATACACCTCAAATAGGTGGGACGGAGGGAGTACTATTTATTCCCAACTATCATAATGCATATATTATAATAGCTTTTTCAAGAGCATGTTAAAGTTTTAACATAAAAATGATATGAAAGATAATTAAATAATCATTTATTTCATACAATCCAATACAAAATGTACATTAATATATGAAAAATTAATAAAATATATGATTCGTTTTGACCCCGTGCGTATGCACGAGTGGCATACTAGTATATGCTAATTACTATTACAGTAGTTTAAATTTAATAAATGTCACAGTTTTCATATTCCCTAATTAAAAAATAATAATAAATAAATGTCAGGATTGCTGGCATACCGAAATGTTTAACAAAGACTAAATAACAAATAATTTGAAGTATTCGCCGCCCAACCAAGATTAAAAAAGAGAAAACAGATCTAGGATGAAAAAAAGGAGGATGAAAGTATGTTGACTTTTTGTGTTCCTACCATCTCTTCTCAGACTGACTCACAAATACAGCACAAAATAGTGAAAGCACGTTATAACCTTGTCTTGGCACTCTGGGCGGCGGACAGTCATTATCTTTCAATTCCTTGGCGCTACAATCCAGCTTTATTTCTATCAGTAAGAGATGTTTCCCCACTTTATTTCCATTTTCCTCCCATCGATTGCATTTATTGTATAGGTATATTTATGTGCTTTCCTAAATCAAATTTTAGGAAATGTTTGTCTGATTTGACTAGATGGAATCTCACAAGTTTCATTGTTTAAGCCAAAGTTCCTAAGTTTTCGTTCGGCGTTGTTATGTTTTTACCGGATGAAATTCTTTGTGCCAAATTTTTTGTGCGCCGTTACGAATTTCGATAGTTTTAATAACCTTTCTTTATAAAATAAAAATCTATTACTTACATAATATATCATGACTAATATTTATAGAAAAAATAAAATTTTAAAAAATCATATATCATGATTTTGGAATATTTAAAGTAAAAAAATACTTATTTTGGTTGGTTATTTTAAAATCATAGTATGATTTTTAAAATTATATTTTTTTGCTATAAATATTAATCATGATATATTATATAATAATAAATTTTTATTTTACAAAAAATAGTTATTAAAACTATCGAAATTCGTAGTGGCACACGATGACACACGAAAAATTTGGCACAGAGGATCTCATCCTTGTTTTTATTGGGAAATTTTCCGACAGTGTGATAATACTGGTAATGCTCGTATATATTTTTTTGGGAGGGGGGGTGTTTATAAAAAAATTTAGTAAAATTATCTAGTATTCCAATTGAAGTATTTTTACATCCAAATGCGAATAATACAACTTTCACTTGTATACAAATATTATAAATTTTAATTTCTAATGAAAAATTTGATGTCCTATATCATTTGAGTTTTGCTACTATTAAGTTACTCTATGATGCAGTAATTTTTATTTATAATAGTTTCTTGTTATTAACTTTGATATAAAAGATTCCCTAACTTTAATAATATATCATAATATAAATGGATAAAATGATAAGTGTGGTCATAATTTATCTTTTTTATTGTATATGGATAATTTTTATTTTTACCATTATATGATAATGGTTATTTACTTAGTTCACTAGTGAATAATAACCATTATCAAAAATTAGTAAACATAAAATTATCCATATATAATAAAAAGATAAATTATGCCATGTGAGATTCAGGTAGGAAAGATAAATTTAATATGAAATATGAATGAATATGGGATCAAGTTAAATCAATGATTGAGATTTTTACACCGTTGTACTACAGGCATGTGCTTTGTGTGCTATACTAACTGAAATAAGTAAATTAAGTGATGTTGTGCAACATAGTAATTCAGTTTGTGCTACGCTGTTTGTAAATTATTATATTAAATTTTATATTTATTCGCTAATCTCTTATGTCGATTTTACATTATTGGTTATCATTTTCAATTCCCACCCTAAATTCCATTCTCAACGTAACCGGATCATATTAATTTTTAATTAGGATTTAATCACATTTACGTTTATTTCTTCGGCATTTTCTAAGTTTGCAAGCAAAATTTCTGTCTCACAGGGAAATCATGGATGGAGGCGTGTCTTCTGTGGCGGTTGAAATCCTGGTTCAAAAACTGATCAGCGCTTTGAAGGAAGAGTTCTCTGTAGTACGAAGTGTCGATAAAGATGCCCAACAGCTGCAAACGACCTTGGTCAAAATTCAGGGTTACTTGAATAATGCCCAGAAGAAATACTTCATCGCCCAAGATGCTATCTGGTTGAGAGAGCTTGAAGCTGTGGCTTTCAATGCTGATAATGTTTTGGATGAACTCACATACCATCTTCACCACAAAGTCAACAAAATGAAGACACCCGTGGATAAAGATAAGATACTCTCATCCTGCAATCACGTTGAACGTCCACGAAAAATGGCTCCTAAAATCAGAAAAATCAATGACGATTTTGATTCTATGAATTTAAAGGCAATGGAGCTTGGCCTTGAAAGCATAGTCGTGAACGCACCTGCTGCTGCTCAGAATGCTTCCTTTGAAACTAATTCATTCACTCTTGATCCAATCTTTATTGGAAGGGATGATCATGTGTCAAAGTTAGTTGAGAATCTGACGCAGATCCCACAAGAACAGATGTTCTCCATCCTTGCAATTGTGGGAATGGATGGGATGGGAAAAACCACTTTGACTAGGAAAGTTTTCAATCATGAAAATTTCAAGACTCGATTTGGATCACATATTTGGGTTCATGTTTCTCAAATTTTTGATCCAATCATACTTCTCAAAAAAATCCTTTCATTGTTTACTCCAGAAACTACTAGTGATGGGGTTGAGACTAAGGAAAGTATCCTGAAGAAGCTTGAACAGGCACTGAAGGGTCAAACTTATCTTCTTGTTCTTGATGGTGTTTGGAATGATGTTCGGAATAATGATTTTCCGGAATGGGAAGTCTTCATAAATTCCATATCAGAAGTTACTTCTACTAAGGGAAATGTTATTATCATCACTACTAGGAATGTTGAGGTTGCTTCATTAGTGAAACCGCATCATACTCATCCCTTAATTGGCTTATCAGATGAAGAATGTTGTTCCATAATCAAAGCAAAAATATTTGGAAATGGAAATGTTCCATCAGGATTTGAGATCATTGGAAGAATGATTTCAAAAAGGTGTCAGGGTTTGCCGTTAGCTGCCAATATAATCGGAGGAATGCTGTGGGAACGAGATTGGCTCTCAATCGTACAGAAATGGTATCCAGATTTTGAGAGATATGACATGTTAGATTTGTTGAGATTAACCTTCCATAATTTGCCTTCGCCATCACTGAAGAAGTGCTTCGCATACATTTCGATTTTCCCAAAAGGTCGCAAAATTGTGAAGCATGAGCTGATTGAGCTATGGATGGCAGAAGGGTTTCTCCAATCTGATAAAAGAAATGATGTGGAGGCCGTGGGCAACAATTTATTCAATGTTCTTCTACGTATGTCTTTGCTCCAAGTTGCAGATAGAGATGCTTATGGAGATGTTGAAAGTTGTGTGATGCACGATCTTGTGCATGATCTCGCAAGTGCTGTTTTTGGTTCGTCAAATGACACCAATCAAGTTCGATACTTGCTTCATGGAGAAGATGATTCAAGTCCTATAACAGCAAAATATCTGCGTACATTAATCTTCCAAGGTGAAATCATTGATACCACTACCCTGTTCTCGGATTTCAAATATTTGCATGTTCTTACTCTCGACTGTGATCAAGTTAAAGAGTTGCCTGGTTCAGTTAGTAAGTTGATTCATTTGAGGAATCTTAACATTTCAAGAACGCAAATTGAATATTTGCCAGACTGGATTTCTGAACTCTGGCACTTGCAAACACTAAATGCATTTACAGAATCTCTGAGGGAACTTCCAAGTACGTTCAAGTATTTGATTAATTTGCGGCATCTTTATATTAAGAGTGGTGTAAAGTTGCCTCCCGAGATTGGAAGATTAACTGATCTACAAGAACTGAAGTTTAGAGTGGGTGAACAGAAAGGTTACAGAATTGAAGAGTTGGGGAGTTTGGACAATCTGAAACAACTGTATATTGGGAATCTGGAAAAGGTACCAGACAGTATAGAAGCAAAGCAAGCAAAATTATCTGAGAAGGAAAACTTAATCGCCTTGCAGTTAGAATGGGATGAAGATGGAGAAGGTGAAAGAAATGACGAGAGTGTGTTGGAAGCCCTCAAACCTCACCCGGACTTGGAGAGATTAGAGATTATTGGATTCAAAGGGGAAAGATTTCCATTATGGACTCAGAAGATGGCAGTCGGAGATCCTAAATGGTCTTTGATAGGGCTTGACAAGTTGATTGAGATAACACTTGGTAGCTGCCAAGGATTTGTAGAAATCCCAATGCTGGGGCACTTGCCAAATCTCAAATCTCTTAGTTTGAGGAGATTGAGCAATGTGAGATTGATAAATCCTTCATTCTATGGGAAAATTGATGGTGAAGGAGTAATTTTTCCAGCACTTGAAAGTTTCTCATTGACAGATATGAATGAGCTGAGTAAGTGGGAAGAAGCAAAATTTGCCAATGAAGTGAATATATTTCCTCGTCTTCAATTCTTGGAGATCAACCGGTGCAAGAAATTGGAATGTCTCCCAAGTTGGTTATTCAATATGGCTCATAATCTATCAGAGTTGGATATAAGGCATTGTCCCAAGTTGAGAGAATTACCAGATGGTTTGCACGCCCTCAACTCTTTGGAGCAGATTACTATAAGAGGCTGTCAAAAGCTCAAGCGGGTAGCAAATCCAAGTGGTGGAGGGAGCTTAAGTTCCCTTCGTATTTTGGAGATTCGTGATTGCCAAGAGCTCATGGCAATGATAGAGCCATCTGTGCCTTTGCTCGAGAAAGTGGCTATTGTGGAACTAAAGCACCTAGAGAATCTACCGAGGTTTCTTGATTGCTTGGCAAAATCACCTTTGCTAGCACAACTGACAATTGTTTCTGTTCCTAAATTCATATTCACTTCTGGTGTTGGGAGTTGGTCTTTTCACAGATTGCGAAAATTAGAGATCGATGTTAGCAGGGAGTGGTCAGTAGGGACTAGTGTGTCCATTCAAAAGACAGTCGATGGCATATTGCAAAACTGCCGCTCTTCACTTGGTGAGCTAAATTTGACAGGGCTTGAAATTTGGGACCATGTGCCTGAATCAATTCAACATCTCACCGGTCTTTATAGTTTAGAGTTGGAGAATTTTGGAGTAGAAGGATTGCCTGAATGGTTAGGGGGTCTTTCATCTCTGACAAGATTGTGTATATCTGATTGTACAAAGTTGAAGGGTCTGCCCTCAATTGACCGCCTCACCAACTTAAAGGAGTTGCACATTCGCGATTGTCAGGAGTTACAGATTGAATTCGAGAGGCACAAGATTTTCCATCACACCTCCATCTATGTTAACGGTCACCGGTTTTAGATCTCCTGCTCAATTGTAAGTAAAGTCTTTCCTGGTTTATTTGTAGAAAAATATATATCTAGTATCTGCTACGGAGTACTATTATATCCTTAACATGTTTAATAACTCTCTTAGCAGCTTTCCATCGACTTTTGTAATGATTTTCTGCATGGTTTGAGTTGTTGCACTCCCAAGTCCCAACTATCCTAACATTGTGTAAGGTTGAAGAAGAGCAACGTATTAATCTAGTTTAATTTTATTAAAGTAACAAGAAAGTGAATTATTATAGTAATTCTCGGTAAAACAACCTTATTTTTATTTTTAATCTTAAAGAGTTTCTAGGTTGCTCATTCTACATCTGGATTCTTCTCATATAGTGTGCTTTTTTGGTAGCTTTTGTAGTATATAAATGGTACGAGAAGACTTTTTCTACCCACCGGAATTATGTTGATCTGTTCATTGAAAGCATCTCTCCGTGGGGATATACAGTATGTGACATTTTCTTAGAACTTTTTTTCACTTCATGTATTTTCTATAGAATAAAAGTAGTACTTTAGAGGGAGCTTCGATAAAAATTTCTTAAGAGAGCACAAAAAACTCATATGGTGGATCATAATAATCAATTTCATACTATTAATGATCGTTTTCTGTTGTGTTCTTCAGAATGTTGAAAGATTGGAGTTTGTGTTTGCACCATCATGAAGAGGACACTAGGTCAGAAGAGATGATATCAACACTCCATTTGCAGATTTGGAACTCTTGAGAGCACAAGCTTTCTTCATCAATATTTGGGATTGCCATTTCACATGGCGATTATATGCAGCTTTTGTAATTCGTTCTTCTGGCTTTCCTGTCGATAGGATTATGTTTGTGTTAAATGGTAAATTCGAGAGTCAAAACATTGTCAACCACATGGAGTATTTGATATTGATGCTGAAAACTAACTACACGTATATGTTAAGATAAAAGGGAAAATGGCAGTGAAAAATGACATAACAAGATGACAGCCACAGTTCAATCAAACTGCTATCAATTCTCTTCTTACCCCACACCAAACATCCCCCTCAACATGGATCCATCCACGAAATGAGAACATCTTTGATCACCATAAGGAAGAGACACAGCAGCAACCTGGAGACACATCTCTCTTTCAAGAGGATTCGCCACATGTCAAGCCCTGGTAATTACATGCTACATGTCAATACCGGCAACAATTAGGAAAGCATGCAAACAGCCAATACTTCATTGACATCAGGGCACCAAAATCAACTCCATTCACAATTTTAGCAGTCATCCTCTGCATTTCTTGCTCCTGATCATGGACCTGGTGAGAACTCTTTCCATCTCCATCAAATTTGTACTTCATGTGCTTTGCATCACCAACGTCTGGAAATGCCTCAATCATGTTCCTATAGGTCGAGGTTGTCCAAGGAAATGCAAGCCTGTGCATGTACTCCATCACTGAAGACATCTTATCAGTAATCCTTTCTTCCCATAAGCGTCAGTGAGAATGTTCAAAGTGCGGCATTTCTGCCCCTATTCCGATGTTACAGGATTTCTCGTACCACAAGCTAATGATGGCATTCACAGCCCATACATCATGGTATGCTCGCCTCACTCTTGAGCATCCTGCTAAGAACCTTCTCCATATCTTCATGCCTCCCTGCCTTGCCATAACCACTCAGAACTATGATGTGACAGTATTAGAGCAATCCACTCTTCAGCAATCTCTTTGTAGAGGGAGTCGAGCAGATCAAGATGAGTAGCATCAACACAAGCCTTAACTGATCAGTAACGGTTACAATAAATTCTTATAAATGAGTTGCAACACATCGATTCTCAATCATGTAATGCATTATTCTATCATGTAACATAATATTATCATAATTACCATGTCGTTCCAAGTTTTTTTCGTAATTTACTACATACTTGCCAACTAAAAATAAAATTGATATTGATTTATAGTTCAATCATTATTTTGAGAATTGATTTATAATACAATCATTAAAATATCATTTGGATCATCACAAACAGAACACAATTAAAAGTTTGAATAATATGTAGAAGGTGAAGGAAAACTAAAGGGTGAACCACAGTCATCAGAACTTGATTAAGGAGAAAATGAACAGGATCTATAATTTGGATATCCCACCGGATCCTTGGTAACCAGCTGAAGATATATGCTGAATAGAATGCATATCACACCATTTTCCTTCTCTAAAAATATTAGGACTCCTTTCATCCAACTCATACAACCTAAACAAAAAATAAGATAAAATTAGAGTTAAAAAAAGCTTAAGTGACAGGGGCTAGAGCAGCAGTAATGGAACAGTTTTTGGGCTTCGGTATCTGGTATTGAAATAAACATTCAAAGGAATAAATGATTAAGCAAGTTCAGAAGTAATCAATTATCAACGTAAATGGTAGATTAACCCATATTTAGGGATGTCAATCAAGCCTATCCACTCGGTTTTTAGCCAAGCTTATCAGGCAGTTGGGCTATTCAATCAAACCACACGGGCTAGATTATTTTTTTCCAGTGAATTTGGGCCATCTTGTCAGTTTTGGCTGAATTGAAATCTTCCTTATATTACAGATTTTGGGAGGAGGATTTAGCAGGCTACAGGTTGCTAAATAAGCATCACTGGGATGAATCTATCAGAACGAACAAGTTACAGATACAGTATAATAATAATAATAATTGAGTGATATAAAAGTCTGAAACTATACCTGGAGAATCGAACAGACTGTTTGTACTATTGTAAGAACAAGCACCACGTTTGCAGCGAGAAACGTTATGAAGGACCAAGAGTTGCTGAAATATTTTTGTCTCATCCTGAACCACCTGGCTTTCCAACGGTGAATCAGATTCCCTTTGTAGTCATGTAACTTTTCACAAAGATGAGCAAAATAGAAATCGTTTGCTTCAGTCAAGTTCCCCTTGTACAGATTGTTAAACAGGTCCGCTACTTGTTGACTCTTACCTAAGTTGTTCTCGATAATGCCATGCTTAATAAGTAGATCAACATCACCTGAGGTGTTTATGAACCTATCCATGAGCATCACATAGCTTGTAATATTTTTGGAGAAGTCCCCATAATAGCCTACGTGCTCAAAGGCTATAAGATTCCGGAAGAATGTCTCAGTTGATTCATTTACTGTCAATTTGGGGATCGTCAACACACCTTTTTCAAATTCAAAATCCTCAAACAAACAATGTCCATTTCCACTACGAAGCTTGACTCCAGCTGCTATGAGTTCTCCTGCACTGCGAGTATATTCAAACTTTCTAGCCCGAGATTTTCTCAATTCTGTCGTTTTACGAACTGGAAAATGAAGAATAAGAAGGAATTCAACAAAATGCCTAGCACTACAGAACGGTGTCAATGGTATCTTGTATGTACTACCAGCATTCTTGAAGAACTTATGAGCAAGATCATAAATGGTGACCTTGGTGCCCTTTTTTATGAAAGAAAGATCTACAAAATTCAATAAGCTCTCCATCACGCTTATAGGTAGCTGATTCTCCAGCAACAGCATATCATGCAACAAATCATTGAACATCAACTCATTTTCAAATATTGTCTCGTATCTATCCCTCAGCTGAAAAAAATAGTTTTCTAGGAAAAGTTCAATGATGAAAACCCCGTCCAACAGAATCACTTCTGAAAGTTGCTGAGTAAAAAGGCTAACTCCCCCGTCATAACACCCACGGACAAAACTTTCTTTCTTTGCTGCAAATATGACTAATGTGTCTAGACCAATTCCAAATGTGTTCAAGAACTTCTGTAGGAATCTCAATTTGAAAGCTTCCATGTCTTGAAGTTGGTCTTCATTATGATGAAGTGGACCAATTGACACTACTCGAGGAGTATATGATGCTTCATAATCTTTCCGGAACTTCTGAGAAACTTTGTAGATGGATGATGCATAACCATATGAAGTATCTACAGACAACTTATCTAATTTTTTATCAAAAGAAGATATCATGTTTTCAATCAGTTGAGTTTTTGATACATCATTGTCAGATTTCGTCTCCTGGTTAGCAGGCCCCCCTGAACTGTGGAAATCACAGTAAAAAAGACATCGAAGTACGTTTACAGACGTAGCAGGTCCAAAGCATCTCAAATGTACAAAATTTTTAGATTTTAAAAGACTAATAAGATACTTTCTTGGGATAATCTTTTTTCGAGATCTCTATAGCTATATTCTCGATCTACAATATCAAAGTAAGAAATGTTCGACTTGTCACTTGAGCAACTGAAGCTAGCAATCTTAAACATTCTGGCAGATAAATGAATTCTGAATACTAAGAGAAGATGGCGCGCTAGAGCAAATAAAAATAACAAAAACATTTGGCACATTAAAGTGGAATATAATCAATATATTCAATTATCCCACAGAAAGTCAAAAACTGTTGTTTGACAATTTTGAAAGTATAGCAATTGCAGTTAGCTTCATGTCAGGGAATAATGTGCAAGAGATATCAAGCATAGTTCCACCCCCTCTACACTTTCCAGTTCATTCAAACTTGCTTATGAATGGAAAACAAATGACTAACAATTGAAAACTAGGCATATTAAGAGGCAAATTTCAGCTAATTAACTTGTTAAGCGACTCAGACAACATAACTCCCATAAAGTCAAATAAGCACATGGCAAAATATAAAACCATGAATTTCTACCAATCCAGCTTGCTTCGTGGACTTGAATTCCCGTTAACTGCAACCTAAATTCTTCGTTTGATATCTTCTAGATGGTTCAAACTCTAAAAAGTTAAGTTAATCATTAAGCATTGTAATTGGGGCTCACCTCATGCTGTGATAGATCAGAAGCAGGATTGGGGTAGTTTGTCAACTGTGTAGTCGTAAAAAGCAAGAAAGAAACACGAGTCTGAAAATGAAAGCGAACATAGAATTAGGAATCTGTTTATTTCTAAGAACTTGTTATGTATTTCTTTGAGAAGGGAAAATCGCAGAGCTGAGTACACAGAAAGGGAAGAACCTGCAGTTTTCTTCGGCCGTTGACTACCGCAAACTGTGGAAGTTGCTCACTTACCCTCTTCTATCTTAATTGTGATTAGTTAATTAGTTAACACTTACAATTAACGGCCCCTTTGAGCTGTTTAATTTTCTTTGTCTTTTTTTATTCTTTTTTTTGTGAATGAGTCTTTGTTTATGTTTTCAAACCAAACTCATCAATTCAGTTGCTGCACAGAACGGCACAGACCAGGAACAACTTATTTTCAACTCAACAGTTGAAAATAAGATCATCTGCAACGCCTTAGTTATATACAAACCTTAAATTCAAGCATTTCATTTCATGTCGAAAACTAACTACTAATATAGTCATATATGTTGAGATAAAAGGGAAAACACTATGAGGTGTCGTTGAATTACGAATTTACGAGCATGCTAAAAACTACTTCTTGAATCACCAGAAAGAAGCGACATCACAGCAAACAAATAAATCTTGACCTTCCACATTGATAAAATGAGGCTGCCTCGCTATAGTCCACTTTCCCAGTTTGGAAATGCATCTTGACATCCATCTCAAATGAGCTTTTCAACCGATAACCCATTGCCATAAATTAACAAAGGTCCAAAACAAATTAACAAAGATTTTCATTCTTTCTTGTGCATTCTTTTCAGTTTTCACTCAAGTGAGAGGAAAGATTATCAACCCAACAATTCATGATTTATATTATCCCAACCCATTACCTAAATTAACAAAGGTCCAAAACAAATTTAATTAAACAGCCCAACCCTTGATGAAAATCCCAACCCATTTCCTCTCTTGACTTCTCAATCCCCAATCTGCGCAATCCCAAAATCCCCTAATATGCAGAACCCCTAGCTCTTCTCCAATTAGTTCTTCGTTGTAGAATTTGTGCTTTCACCGTATAAATTTGATTCACATGTTTCTGAACTTCATTATTGATTGTAATACACAAATTAGGTATCTTGCATAGAATATGATTTTGGTAGTGTATTTGTTGTCGAAACTCTTACTGTTGGTTTGTTCTGCAAAGAGACTACTGTGATTAGGAAGAGTCGTCAAGAAGGAAACATGTATTGAGAGAAAAAATAAGATCTTTACCGGTTGTGAAATTGGGGATGGGGTAAAGATCTGTGGTGAAAGAGTAAGAGCTTTTTAATGGAGAAAGAAGCTATGTGGGGAAACCCGCCCCACTCCTTCCTAATCTTTATTAAGGCTTAACTAATCAACATTAGTAACAGTTCAGAAATTTAATACCTTGAGCTTCCTATTGTTTATAGACTTCGGCCTACATTTTCCACTTCTAAAGAGTCCAATCTTTATTCCATTCTGGGCTTCTAAGACCAGGTATCAAATAGGCCCAACAATGATCGAAAAGAACTAAAGCCCATTGATTAATAACTAGTCATTTTTACAGATTCTAAAGTACTTTTTTTTATAAATAAATGCAGAAATTTTAAAGGCCGCGTCACGGAGGACTCGAACCCGAGACCAAACCTCCTATCACTAACCCAACACACACACCCACATTCTAAAGTATCTTATTGTTAGATATGGTTTAGCTAAGGGAGTGAGCAAAGTAGAATTTGGCTATGAAGTGGGGGTATTTCAAAATGAAGATGTAGCATTGCTACAAATTGGAGGAGGCACATTTACGTTAGGCCTGCCTAACGTTAGGTCCGGCCCAATTAATACATAAATAATGAGACCGACAATAATAATAGGGGGCAGCAAACAACAAACGGCTCCGCCTTCGGCTTCGATAATTAACATATAGATAATGAGACCTGCAACAAGTATGCTTTTACGACTCGCTCTGGGTTCGCCTTCGGCTCCCCCTCGCTCGACTTATGGCTTAGAATAAGAGCGACAAACAAACGTTAGGCCGGCCGAAAACAAATATTTGTCAATCCCCGAGTTCCAACTGTATTGGACAAAATTCGTACTAGCCCAATTACTCGAGTAAAGTGGCCCAATTAAATGAGTCAGGCCAAGTTGTCCAAGCCCACTATTAATCGTGGTCGGCATAGTCTACCTTGAGTTCATTCTCGGGCTAGGTCAGTCAATAGGGTCAAGACCTAGCCGCCATATCTATATGTCGAACAAGTAAACATAGATCAGATGGGCTCCTAAAAAATCGGAACGACCGAGCTTGGCTGACAGGGCAAGCAGGAACCCTAGCCGCCACCTAATCTCCCTTTAAATATGACTAACTCAGTCAAAGGGTGGCATCCAATCTCACGCACTGACATCTGCCCACTCATTCCATCACGATCTCTCCACTACCTTCTGATTCTCTCCGCCTCCACGCTCTCATCTCTCTGGATTTTCGGCTACCCGACGAGCCAGTCAAGCCAGTCCGACGAGACAGACTCCATTCACTAATCTCTATTACGCTCAATTGCTTCTTTTATTATCTATTTGATTATTATTTTTTACCAATTATATCTTCACGTTTGACTGACTTGAGCGTCGGAGGCCCCTCCATCGACACCCCCACCGGTGCTCCTAGGAGGGCTCTAACGTGTTCTTTGATCTCAGGTTGCTAGTGCCCGTCGTACCGGACGTATCTGTCGTCCCATTCCGTAATTGTTGGATCTATCCCCAACAATTTGGCGCCCACCGTGGGGCCCTAGCAATCAAACATATCAACGAACAATCACCGAGCTTCACTATGAGTACCCCGAACGATGTACGTGATCTGAATGACGCGTCAACCCAGTCCGAACTGCTCG
>JAYJMF010000066.1:1614027-1624624 GCA_036873715.1 Salvia sclarea
ATTAATTACATAGTTTTAATTATTTAAATTTCAATAAAGAAATATATATATAAAATGGGATGACCTCCAACATGGAGATCATCAATTCAGAGCCTGCGGGCTCTACAAAAATTTAATAAAATATTAATATTTTTAGGCAAAGCCCTCCATGTTGGAGGGCTTTGCTGTGGACACTCTTATACTTACACCCTCTATAAAATATAATGGACCAAATTTGAATATGGTAAACTTTACACTTTACAGTATAAGTAAATTATATAGTAGACATAGCTTTCTATATATTACAGAGATAAATGGGTAGGGGTTTGTGCCTTCCAAACACCCCCTAATTGAAGTTGGCGCTAGGGTTTTATTTTGCTATCCACTCTTTGCTTCTTGTGCTCGCTCTCTCCCTCCACTCTCCTGCTTCACATTTTCGCAAAGGTAATTACTATTCGTAACTTTCTGGCATGTAGATTTCAGCTTGCCTTTTGTTATATGCTAGCGATTTTGTTGTAAATCTGTTGGGCAAGGGGATGCTGAGGTTTTCTACTCTTAAACCCTTCTTATGTTTTCTTAAATGCAAAAAATTGGTGCATTCTTTATGCTCATTGTTGGCGTTGAGCAATTTGTTTATTTTCCGATTGAATATGAAAATTTGGCATGATTTGTTTATTTCTATTCAGAGGCGATGATCTTCTAGTTTTGTATTGTTTTGTGTCTTTTCCTCTGTTGTTTTGGATTAAACACGCACCGTGTATCTATGTTCTTCCGAGTTCATCCTATAATTTTGTTGTCCTTTTTGGCTTTTTGTAATCTTCTTTTTGATTGTGCTTATCTATCTATTGCTCTTGCACACTTGAAAGTTGGAATGGAGTTGCTAGTGATTTAGCTGAAAATGTGGAGTTTATTGCTGTTAGAATAAGAGGATTTTGGACGACTTCGCTTTGGCGATTGTGGTTGTTGGCATGCTGTAGTTATATCAGGGAATGCTGAATACACTAGAGACCATGACTTTTTTCTCCAACTCTCATGTTGTTATTACAGATGAATGTTGAAAAATTAATGAAAATGGCCGGTTCGGTCCGCACCGGTGGGAAGGGTACAATGAGAAGGTACAGTATGCAGCAATCTTTTATTTATAGTTTTGACTCATTTATGTTGTCAAGACAGAATCAGGGATTGCAGAAAAGCACTAGAGCAATATCTGTCACCATTTCAACTTTGCTCTGTTTTCATTTCTAATAAAAGCACTTATGTGGTTTGCAGAAAGAAGAAGGCTGTACACAAGACGACCACAACAGATGACAAGAGGCTTCAAAGTACATTAAAGAGAATAGGAGTGAATGCCATACCTGCAATTGAGGAAGTTAATATTTTCAAGGAGGATTTAGTTATTCAGTTCGTGAACCCCAAAGGTCTGAGCTACTGGAATATCAGTTTTGAAATGCTCGCATTCTCATCTTTGTTTGCTCTATTAACTTTTTATTATCTGTTTTGTCTATTCTCAGTGCAAGCATCTATTGCAGCCAACACTTGGGTTGTTAGTGGCACTCCTCAGAACAAGAGTATGTTTAGTCCTCTTCACTTAAAACCTACTTTATATTGCTAATACATTTGAACTATGATTGTTTTTTTTGAACTATGATTGTTTTTTTTTTGTTTAGTCCTTTTTTTTTTTTTTTTTAAAATCTCAAATTAAGGTTTATACATCCCTGATTTTCAGGCAGCATTACAAATATGATCATTTGGTTTACTTTCTTGATGCTCCTCATTTGTTATTGTCTGTTTCTTTATGTGAAACTCAAACATTTTGTTGTCTCAATGAAAGCTTGATTGCTCAGTATTTGCCTTGTACATCTAATATATACAACAAGTTGAATTCCATTATAATTTTTTGTTGTTCTTTCAGAATTGCAGGACATTCTTCCTCAAATTATCCACCAGTTGGGTAAGTATAGCTCTTTCTTTTTTTTTCGGTATCTTGTAAAATGTCCAGTTTCCTCCAAAATATGTACTCAAAATATCTTATTGTATACTCAGGTCCGGATAACTTGGAGAATTTGAAAAAGTTAGCAGAACAATTCCAGAAGCAGGCACCGGCTGCTGGCAGTGGTATGGCTTCTGGTGCAGCAGAAGATGATGATGACGATGTACCAGAACTTGTAGCTGGTGAGACGTTTGAAGCTGCTGCAGAGGAGAAGGAACACACCCATACCTCCTGAGGATTCTATTTCAGTTTTGGACCTGCTGATTATATTTTCCATGTTTTTGAAAGATCTGTTACATTACTTTGTCTGTTATGAGCCATATTTGAAAGCTAGATCTCGATTAATAACTCAAATCTTTCACCGTGCTTCACCCGATACATATATCAGTGTGCTTTGAGTTAAGCTTTCCATATAGAGTTGTTTGATTGGCTAGTCAAGTAGATGTGTGATGAACAGTTGGTAGTTCTGGTAGAATTCATATCTTCTCATTCTTGTGGTTTAATGTGATTTCGAGTTTGTGCACACCAGAGGTAACTACCATCTACTGCAACGAGTAGATTAAACTATTTTACTGGCTAAGTATCATTGTGATGGTGGATTATTAGAAAATTGCTGTTGTACGGCACACTCACGACTCGAGGGGTTTGTGATTGTTATGAGGAAAGCTCCTCTTAGGATATGATAGTTAAATTTTTCTGGAGATCTTTTTTTTTTGTGTTTGTAGTAAAATTCATGATTGCAATAATATGTAGTAAATAAATGTAACTAAAATATGACAAGCTCTGAAACAAAAGTTTTACTGGGTATAAGCTTTTGAGTGCTAAGAAACTACTAGTATTATTTTGAAATGAAGAGAAAGAACAGAGGAGAAGAGGTTCCAACCCAATCTATAAAATGACAATTATTTTGTTTAAGGTGAAAAAATTAATTTCAGTCTCATTTTAGGGACTAGGTTCGAACTAAAAATTATTAGCTTCCGGCAATGCAATCGCAACATCCTAGTACCAAAAATTCATTCTTGTGCAATTCTTTAAAATATGGTGCAAGGTCATATGTTTACATTCTAGTACCAAAAATTCATTCTTGTGCAATTCTTTAAAATATGGTGCAAGGTCATATGTTTCATTTTTTTTTTTTAAATCTCTAAAGGTCCTATAATTTTATTAGAAAACATGTATCGAGATCGAACGAGTTCGGACACCACTGTTAAAATAAATTCAAATCTCTTGTGCAGTCGTGTTTTAAATGACCAGAAGAATAAGAAACAACAAAAATAACCATAAAAATAAATAAGTAACTGCTATTAAGCTATGGCCTATGGCATCAAAAGACTATTAGTATTAAATAAAAAGGTATTTGGCCGATCATCTAAGTGTGGGTTTTATTTAAATACATTTTATGTGGACGTAATATCTAACCTGTATTAGTACTTAATTTTTTTTGAATAATATTAATTTAAAATTCAGAATATGGTATGAATCTCGCTCCCAAAACAAATAAAATAAATACAGAACCTTCACATTTTCCGTGAGAAAAATAGCTTTATTTGTAAATTATATACAGGTAAATGCGGGTTTGTATTTTGCTTTCCAAATACCCCTAACTGAAGTTGGCGCTAGGGTTTTATTTCGTTATCTTTTCTCTCTCTCTCACTCTCCCACCACTCCTCCTCATCACTCTCGGTTTAGGGTCTAGACTTGTTCTACTTCACATTTTAGCAGAGGTAAAAACGTTCATTCCTCCCAATCTCGGTATTCAGCTTGCGTTCTGTTTTATGCTTTCGATTTTGCTTTATTTCTAAAATCTGGATGCTGGGGGTTTTCTACTTTTGAACCTTTAACCTTGCTTATTTGCTCATGAATGAAAATTGGTCTAATCTTTATGCTCACTGTTGGTGTTGAGAGATTTGTTTCTTTTCCTGCTAAATAAGAGATATTGGGTGATGGTTTATTTCTTGTCCGAGGCGATGGCCTTCTAGTTTTGATTGTCTTGTGGATTTTCCTCCTTATTTTTGGATTAAGCGCGTACCATATTTTTCTGACTGCGTGATAATTATCTGCTCATCCTATGATTTTGTTGTCCATTTTGGTTTTTTTTATATATCTTTCATTATTGTGCTTTTTTTCTTGGTCTTGCACACATAAAATGTGGAGATGCTATTGGTTTAGCTGAAAATCTTAACTTTATTGTATATTTTTTTTTGTCAATTGTTGTTATATTTACACCGAATATTAACTATGCTTGCACTTGGAATCTATTTTTTATATTTTAAATTTTCCTTTATGTAAGGAGAAAATAACATTTTCGAATCTTGATGTTAAAAGGTCTTTGATGACTTTGCTATGGGATTGTGATTGTTGGGATGTTGTAGTTGTTTTAAAAATATGCTATATGGTAATATTATCCTACCATGACTTTTGCTCCAACTATCTATGTTGTTCATTACAGATGAATGTCGAAAAATTAATGAAGATGGCTGGTTCGGTCCGCACCGGTGGGAAGGGTACAATGAGAAGGTGTGTTCTTGATAATATACAGCAATCTTTTATTTATGGTTTCGACTCATTTATATTGTAGAAGAGCATATCTATCATCATTTCAACTTTGCTGCGTTTGTGTTTCTAATAAAAGCACTTGTGTGGTTTGCAGAAAGAAGAAGGCTGTGCACAAGACAACCACAACAGATGACAAAAGGCTTCAGAGTACATTAAAGAGAATAGGAGTGAATGCCATACCTGCAATTGAGGAAGTTAACATTTTCAAGGAAGATTTAGTTATACAGTTCGTGAACCCCAAAGGTGAATTACTAGGATTTCAGTTTTGTCCGTTGCTCTTGTATTCTCATCTTTGTTTGGTAACATTTTCTTGTTGACACTTTCAGTCCAAGCATCTATTGCCGCCAACACCTGGGTCGTTAGTGGGACTCCCCAGAACAAGAGTATGTTTACTTTCTTGACTAGAACCTACTCTTATTGACGATATGGTTGAACTAAAAATCCGTATGACCTGATAGTATCTCTGTCACCAGATTAATTTTCTAATATCTGTGTTTTCTTTGCAAACACAACAGAAGCTTCTTATATCAATTTAAGGTTTAAATAACCCATTGTTTAGGTAGGCATTAGCAACCTTACAAATATGACATTGCCTGCATCTCTCTCTTGATCGTCTTATTTTCCTTCTTGATGCTCTCATTTGGTATTCTCTTTTTCTTTATGTGAAACTCAATCATTTGTTAACTCAGTGAAAGATTGCTTTGCTCAACATTGCCGTCTAGTCTTAAATATATCAGAAGTTGAAATTAATTTGTAGTTCCGTTTCACTTCTTTCAGAATTGCAAGACATTCTACCACAAATTATCCACCAGTTGGGTAAGTGTACTTTTTCCTGAAATCTTGTAATGTCTAGTTTTCTGAAAAATGTGTACTCAGAATATCTTATTTTACATAATTCCCAGGTCCGGATAACTTAGAGAACTTGAAAAAGTTAGCAGAACAATTCCAGAAGCAGGCACCAGCTGCTGGCAGTGGTACGACTTCTGGTGCAGCAGAAGATGATGACGATGATGTACCAGAACTTGTAGCTGGCGAGACGTTTGAAGCTGCTGCAGAGGAGAAGGAACACACCCACACCTCGTGAAGATTCTATTTTAAGTTTTGGACCTTTGCTTATATTTTCTGTGCTTTGGAAAAATCTGTTACATTACTTTGTCTATTATGAACCATATTTGAAAGCTAGGTCTATCTCTCTCGTTTAATAACTCAAATGCTTCCACCTTGCTTTACCCCGTTCATATAATTAGCGTGCTCTGAGTGAACCATCCATGATAATTATCCGAATATGGTCTGATGTGTTCTGATTAGAGTTCTTGTGGTCTTCTGTATAAACCTCGAGTTTGAGCACACCAGAGGCGACTACTGTAGTGAGTAGTTTAACCCAGGTTTCTGACTAGGTTTTGTTGTGATGTTTGCTGGATTGGTAGAAAGTTTGAGCACAAATTGTGATTGTTTTATGAGAAAAGCAGATTGCATTGAAATTTTGATTGTATAGTGAACAAAATTAGTATGAGTTGTATAATGGTATGTGCAAATAGTGTTTTTAAATGTATTGTTTCTCCTCATTGGATATGATAGTAAATTTAATATTTTCAATGACTGCCCACACGCACGTATCTTAGACATAATAAGACATAAGAAAAGTTTGCTA
Organism: Salvia sclarea; assembly: GCA_036873715.1. Lineage (NCBI taxonomy): Eukaryota > Viridiplantae > Streptophyta > Magnoliopsida > Lamiales > Lamiaceae > Salvia > Salvia sclarea. Next base: position 1,620,204 of record JAYJMF010000066.1, read on the forward strand.
AAAAAAAGGACATAAGAAAAGTTAAAAATAAAAAATTGGTGTGAAATATTGGATGAAAATCCGATCCTCGAGGCACTCCGACCATGTATTAATATCTGTTAAAAGAGGCAAGAACTACCTCATGCACCCCTGGACTTCCATTTCCTATTTTCTTAAAAATAATATTATTGCAGATGATAATTCATTTAAATAATCAGATATACAAGAATATTTAAATTCTCTATCAAACAGTTTATCATCGCAATCTTTTGATGTTCAACCTCATATAATCCAATTCCGTCAACATCCCATTGCAGGCTCTTGACAATCCTCTGGTAAATGATTTGTTATTTAGTTCGCAAAAGTTGATAATCATATACACATTTCACACTCAACTTGATCACCATTAATGTTTTCATCTAAATTTTCTTCATAAAATAGATCGATGATTTCCAAAGCAATTTATTTTTTGCCTTTTGTGTCTAACAATAAAGCATTTTTGTTTAGGGGAAAAAATGTAAATGGAAAGAAATATGCACAATGCTTTTCAAAATTTTGATTTGGATTTTGTGGTATATTTTGCAGAAAATTGAAAGATGGCAGAAACTGTGTTTACTCGTTGTCTGGAAGGAATGAAAAATGTGAAATCTGATCAAGGGGATATGATGACCAAGCCTTTTTTGGATGTCTGCAAACTTATTTTGCCCATTTTAGGTTCGTTTCTCTCTTGTTATGAAAATCTGCAATACTTTTTTATTCTCTCACAATCTTTTCGAGGTTTTTCTTTTATAATTAATGCTGATGTATCAGTTTTATACCACTAATCTTTCGTGTACTGCATTATGTTATACTTTTTTGGTAATATTTTTTGTATTCCCAAATAATAGATAAATTTGGCGCTGCTATGATGGTGGTAAAATCTGATATTGGCGGTAATATATCGGTAAGATTTTCTTCTTTAGATACCTACAAAAATTAAACAATTTTCAGTTTGAATCATAGACATTTAAATGGCAGTATACGGATATAAAATTGTTACAGTTGGTGAATAATATTGCCCAGAATTTGGTGTTAATTAAATAAACTCAATCTTTTAGTTTTGTGGATATTGAGTGTGTGAAATTGCAGAGGCTGGAATCTAAATACGAATCAAATCCTTCGAGATTTAATTACCTGTTCAACTTGGTGCAAGCTGAAGTTGAAACCTCAACTGCCAAGTCATCTTCTAGCTGCACCAATGGCCTCCTCTGGCTCACCAGGTCGATCATCTTCATTATTATTTATTTATTTCCTTTTTCTTGAGAAATTTGTAACTAATTGTTTTGGTATTGCAGAGCAATGGATTTCATAGTAGAGCTATTCAACAATCTTGTTGAGCATAAAGATTGGTCAATGTCGCAAGTTTATAACGACGCATACGCCAAAACCTTGAAGAAATGGCATGGTTGGCTTGCTGCTTCAAGTTTTACGGTAATTTATAGTATGTATATAAACCAAAATTGGAATTACATTATTAATTTAGCAAATGTTGGGAAAAAAACAAAAGGTGGCTCTGAAGCTTGCACCGGAAAGGAAGAAGTTGATGGAGGTTTTAGGCACAGAAGGTGACATCTATGCTGATATGCAAAGCTTCTGCGCAGACCTGTCGCCAATCCTACGAAAGATCCATAAGTTTCTCGTAAGATTTAATTGATTTATTAATTGCATTGATGTATAATCTGAAGATTTAATTGATTTATTAATTGCGTTGATGTATAATCTGAAGATTTAATTAATTGTGCAGGCGAGTTGTGGATTGGACAATATGAAATCATCATGACGGTGTCCATTTGCAGCTCCTCAACCCCGCAATTGTTGTGTGCCTTTCTTCGCCACATCTGCCAAGAAAAGCTAATAAGGAGCTGCTCTAATTTCTTTTGTAACATCTCGATACTCGTCTCAACATCACCCAAATTCTTCCAATTCAATTTGTAATGACACACGAGTGGAAGAATTTATTGCAGTCATGGACATCTCCAAGTAAAAATATATACAACACCTTACTAATCCTAATTCTATCTCTGCCACAAAGAATACTTCTTGGGTTGGCCTTTGAGCGTTACAAACAAACAAAAAGTTGTATTATTTGACTTCATGCATTTTTAAATTCCAAAGTTGCATGAGTTTGCATGAAGCCTAGATTTACAGCTGATAAATATACTAATTCAAGCCCATTACCTAATAATTAATATTAAATTTGGCTCATAAGTCCTACCCATATTTCAATTTGTGGAAGAAAGTAAACTGCATGCTTATGCTTATTCAACTTGCATAAGAAAAAGTCTACAGAAATAGCTCCAAGTTGCTACACAAATTAAACAAAGCCAATATCCTTCACTATGAATTGACCACAACTGAGCCACAAATCAGGCCGACTTTAATGTTGAATATTATAAATATTTACCGAGCTAGTGTCTCAGAGGTGACGTATTTTCTAATATAGAAGTATGTTTATATGCAATCAATTCAACTCTAAAATATGTATGCAGATGATTAAATTAATGTGATATCATTTTTAGAGTTGAACACCAAGTCAGTGCCAGTACTAGTATTATTATTTTTCTAGTATATATATATATGTATAAAAATAGGCCACCTGATTGCTGGTTTTGCTGCCTCACTTCCCAAGGAAAACTAATAATCGAACGACACACTGTTCTAATTATAAAAGATTCATGTGACAAATAAAATACATCACCCAAAAAGGCTTGTAGGGTAGAGCGTATCAATTTATTTGTGTTCCTATATTTATATAAAAGTGTGGACATTCTTTTATACATTTAATATATTACTATATCTTTTGATATAAAATAAGAATTCTTTTATATCTTAATTTCTTCAAAACCCTAACAAATACTCCGTATTATATAAATTTGGTACATACATATATTATTTAAATTCATGATAGTATATATTTCGCACGTACCATTCAACTTGTTCGTTGAAAAATCTCATCAAATATGCTACATGTATACAATGGCACAATATGTTTTATATATTAATTATTAATGTTTCATCTTATCACGCATGCAAGTCGAGCATTAATTTGATATGCCATCATAGACATTGTACCACATCCACATAACACTCAATAAGCGCTTTGAATAGCAGTTGTAGATTAGCCTTGTTTATAAAAAAATACAATAAAGTAAAATAAAATAAAATAAAAGTGTGTGCATATATATAAAATCAAATGATAGTCATAAAAAAACTTAATGACACTGCCATATTGCGTGCAATATTAATAATCACATATATTTGTGTATATTAGCATTTCTTTTTATTATAAACTAGAATTTGTCCTTCGCGCATTGCACGAGAATAGTTTTAATTAAAATATAAATAAAAAATAATTCTATCTAAGATTAGATGGAGAAATATAAATATCTAAATATTAGACCTACATATAAATAACAGGTAATTAGATATCGATTAAAATCATTAACTATTGAGATCTTAACAAAAATGTCATAGTGGCCAATGTTTTACTCCAAAACGTTAATGTAGCTTATCGGATGTTACAAGTAATATAATAACATTAAATTCAATAACAAATTATGTGACATCAAAGGTTCGTTGTTTTGAGCCATATGATAAATCTCTTTTTTGAATATTATATATCAAATTAAAGTTTGTAACACGATCTTTAATTCAAAAATGCATTTGTACATTTAATGAGATATAAATATTTTAACAAAAAATGAAATAAATAAAAATTGAGAAAGCCTTTTTAATCTTATTTTAGAAAAGAAACCCGAACGATGGAAACGTTTGTAGTTTATTTATTAACTTAATTTAATCTAATTTTAAATTTTTTGATAAATTATTGATTTTAAAAAAAATACAAAATTGCCATTCAAACTAAAATCGATTGAAAATTTTGAATTCACATTTACGTATATTATAAATAAAGTAAAATTATTTTGAGAAAGAAATAATGATAATAGAAAGGAAATATAAGAGAAACATAGAATTACTAATTAGTCGGTTATGTTGGAAAATCGATTGTGTAGGCAAATTAAAAGGAAAGTGGGTACTTGGATTTTAACTTTTTGTTTATGTTTTAATAATTTGTGAGCTTCAATTTTATTTTATTTACAAAACTGTCATTTAAATTGAAATAGATTTCAAATCAATTTGAATTTTGTATTGGCTTTTTATAATCTACTAGTATTCGCTCCTGTGCGATGTACGAGAACGTTTTTAGATTTAATTATAATCATTATTTCTTAATTTAAAAAAGAATCAATTGTGAATCATTACGATTACTATAATCGTGTTTTAGATAAATTTGTGGATAATGCTTTAACTAGAATTTGCCCATCGTGCTATGCACGATAATAGTTATGATTAAATATAAATTATAAATAATTATTGCTCAAATATCTAAATATGAGACGTAC
>JAYJMF010000066.1:1625129-1637795 GCA_036873715.1 Salvia sclarea
AAACACAACTTCCCTTTCTTTGAAATTGATCAAACATCATTTATGAAATGAAAGTCCAAACAAAGGGAAAGAAAATGGCTCAAAACTTACGAAAAGAGGGGGCATCTTCTATTATTCAAATAAGAATAGGTTGGTGAATGTCAAATGCACATATATATACATAATTTTGTGCAAGCGTAACTATTGCTCTGCATAATTTATGCATATATAAATTACATTCAATCATTTCACTTAATTTTAAATTGAGTACTTTATGGACTAATTTATGATAATTGCACAAATTATGTAAATTGGTCAAAATTAATAATTATGACCATGAATTTTGATTTATCTTTTCAAAACAAAAAATATGATTTTTAGAGGTGAATAAAGAAATATTGCATAATAGTACTATTATTAATACTGCATTTTTTTTTTAATTCTTTCTACCACAGTATAAATTTAGATAGGAAAATATTATGAAGTAATGATCCTTTGTGTGTTTGTGAGTGTGATATACAATAATAATTACTAAAATTAAACAAATTAGAGAAAACAGAGTTACTGTAAGTCTGTAAGCATACCATACGAAATTGAAATTAACAACAATGGAATGATTATTAAATTATTGGGATGAAGTTATTTTACCAAAATAGATATAGAGTTACTTAACCTTGCAATGTAATGGAAATGAGAGATGGGAAAATAGATAGAATTATTTAACCTTACGTGATTTTGAGAATAAACAAAATAAAAATAGAAAAAAAAAAAGAAAATTAGGAAAAATTATTACGCAAACCTACCATAAATAGTACTACTTACTATAAATAAATTAGCAATTTTGGCGGAAAAACACTTTGGAAAATGGTTTCCCTTTTATATAGGTATAGATTATTAAAAATTATGATAATTGTGTTAGGCCATTTTTGTAACTTGGACTAAGGGTGCCTCCAATAGTGTTAGTTTTTAGTTTTCAAAACATAGAAACAATCATTGGAGGTTTTAGAAATTAATTTCTCATGAGACCTACCACAAAAAAAAGAAACTAGTTCTCAAATAGAAACTAGTTTCTTATGGAACCCACATTACCTTTTGCATTTTTTCTTTTTCTTTTATTCTATTTTAGTGTTTTCTTTTTGTATTATAGTGGGACCCTCAAATAAGAAACTAATTTTTACCATTGGAGAATAAAAATAAATGAGTTCCCAAAATGATGTGGCACACAAGAAACTAGAAACTAGTTTTTACCATTGGAGACACCCTAAAGATCTAACTATTTTTGCAACTCAGGCTAATGGACGAATACCAACACAGGATTATGACCATCCAGATTTTAGATTTCGAAATTTTGTTGCATACCCAGTTTTTTGCCATTATTTGAAGCATTTAATTTAAGCTTTTATTTATTCCAATTATTTCAAAGATCACAAGATTTTTACTACTCAGTTCAAAGATAATGCTATATAGTGTAATTGACCCAAATAAATAAATTATTCTTTGTACAGTTCAAAGATAATGCTATATAGCGTAATTGGCCCAAATAAATAAATTATTTTTTGTAGAGGTAATTATGTACAATAATTCCACGGTCCTTAATTTTTAGTATAGAGCACTACTCCTAGATATTGACACAACAAACATGATATTACAATTTAACGACTTACAACATTGACTGAAATTTGACAACATTTAAACTGACATGACGGAGAAAAAAATACACGTAGATAATTGTTTCTTTGCAATTTTGGAACAACATCATTTATAAAGGCTAACCGACTAGTTTATGTGCTTTTCCGACAACCATATTGTCCTTTTAATTTCACAAAATTTTAATTGATTTTGTAAATCATTACAAATTGTATAGATGTTATCTCCGATGCAAAGATTAAAAATTTGCAATCTAAACTAAATAAATGAGTAAAATGATTTAAAGATAATGCAAACTGATTGATATCAAATACTCCCTTCGTCACTCAATTGTTGGTGCACATTTCTTTTTGGGATGTCCCACCATTTTGGTGCATTTCATCTTTTGGACATTTTTACTACACACAAAACTTTAAATATATTATATTTTTATCACTAGTACAATTTACACTACTTTTTCAACTCTCCTTAATTCCCGTGTTCGAAAAGAAATGCACCAACAATTGAGGGATTGAGGGAGTAGACAAAGAACATTACTTCTATACGGTCGGCCACAATGTAGTGGCCGGTTCGCCTCGGTTTGACTGGGTTTGACCTGGGTCAAACCTATTGACCGGGTCAAATTTATTTATTTATTTTTTAAAATTTAATATTAATTTCGAAGTCGATGGAGGAGCCGTTTATTGTTTGTCAACCCCTATTATTTGTTTGTTGCCCTCTATTATTGTTTGCCGCTCTTATTTTAAGACATGAGTCGAGCAAGGGGGAGCCGTAGGCAAACCCGGAGCGAGCTCAAAGATAAAATTATTGCCGGTCTTATTATCTATATATTAATTTTCGAAAGCAGAAGGCGGAGCCGCTTGTTGTTTGCCGCCCCCTATTACTTGTTGCCACCCTCTAGATGATACTTCTATGTATAAAAAATGATACAATGCTTAAACTATTTAAAAAAAAATAAAAGTAAAAATTAATCGAATCAAATCGGGTTAAACCGGACCAGTTGACAGAATCCGACCCTGCCACTATCTCTCATAGACAAATAGGTTGGGTGTTTGACAAAAGTTTGAAAGCTTTTATAGAACGTTTTCAAAGTTGATAAGACTTTAATACTAGTAACTTCTTCAAGTGGTTGGATTTTATTATGATTTCTTTTTTACAATGATTGATTATATATTTTTACTCCAGCATAGATATATTCCAAAGAATATATATCATTGTAGCTTTAACACAATGCAATCGAATAATTCACTGGTTCAATGTTATTCGATTCGATCCTCGTTATGAATATTTTTGATTCCCCCTAAAAAATTGATTCTTTGGTTTAAGTTTCTTTTGTGCGATTAAAACTTTCAAGAGGAAGAAGGCTAAGGATAAAAGAGTAATTTAGCCTACCGAGGAGTTCTAGTCTTCTAGAGGAATCGCTGTTAAAGGAGAGTTAACCGAAAGGGAAGAACACTGAGACGAGGAAAAGGGGATTCTCTCTCTCATCCTTTTTTCTCACATTTATTCTTCTCTCTCTCTTCCATTTTTCCTTCCTATTCTCTATTGAGCTGGGAGTGCGATATGTAATATTAAATAAATTAAGTATCTCCAATTTTTTTTTTCTTCCATGGCAAAACCCTTTTGAGGCAGAATCATCCACTTTCCCTTTTTTTCTGAAAATAAATATTTATTGGTTTTGTAAAAAATTCAATTTTTAATACGGTGTGTGTAATTAAAATTGTGCGGTGGGGGATCGTGATCGGGAGGATCGGCAGTCATGCTGTCGTTGCAGAGCGATCCGCGGCAGTACAACCTCAATCTGCAGCAGCAGCAGCAGCAGCAGCCCCAGCATGTGGCTAGGGTTCCGTACAATGTCGGCACCGATCATCACCGGGAGGACTCGTCTTTAGCTTTGGTCTCTTCGAGTAATATCAAGCAAGAGACTCCTCGTGAAGGTTTGATTTTTTTAACATTTACTTTGGGTTGGAATTCTTCTGTGTTTATAATTGGGGAACTGTTTTCTGATTAGGCCTAATATATTCGTTAAAATTAGTGATTTCTTTAAGAATTAGGGTTTTTCATATTTTAATTAATTATAATTAAGATTTGTGATTTCCGCAATTTTCCAGCTTTTCAAGTTTGATGGTGCTTTCAGAACTAGTTTAAATCCATATATTACTTGTAACCTCTTGTACCTTATTTTTGGTATGAGGTTGCCCATATATTGTCGAGTCGTAACTAGTTTATAGCCAACCACTTAGTCACAGGCTGTGGTAACTAGTTTATTGCCAACCACTTGTGACGTCTCGTGCCATGATTTTGTATGAGTTTGCCCATAGATTACCAAACCAGGCGTAAAATCTTTCATTCTGAAAAGATAGATATTGAAATGCTAGTTCTGCATATCTTTGTCAAACTTTTATATTGATTGCTAAATTAAAACCAGACGTAATATCTTAGATTATGAAAAGATAGACGTTGTAATGCTAGTTATGTACTGTATGTTTGTCAAACTTTTATATTGATTGCTAAATTATTCCGTAGACAGGGTTCATATACTGACAATCAGTCATAACTCAGATATAAGATTTTATATGAGGTTGTCCATATGTTGTCAAACTAGTCGTAACTTGCTTGCTGTATTGCTAATTTCTATGTTGTAGACAGGGGTCATATACTGCTAATCCAGTAATAACGTTCATATAAGATTTTATAAAAGGTTGCCCTGAAACTTGCTTTGTCACCATATAGACTATTGGTTTTGAGTTCATTCTAATGAATTTATTTAAAAACACTAGTTTAGATTGTTGGTTTTTAATGAATTTAAAACGACTAGTCTAGGTTGATGTAATACTAAGTTACATGTAATACTAAGTTACTAGTGGCAATATAGTTACACTGTATTTATGCTCTTCTTAGAAACCGGTATAGGTTATTGTGATTTTATTGTGTATTACTAAGTTACTAGCATGACAAATTAGTTTCAAGGAACATTTTTTTTTTCTGTTCTTCTCAACTGTGATATCATCCTTTTCTTTTACCAAATATTCAAAATATAAGATGAGGCTTGTCATCATTTTGGTGGGTGACATTGACATGTCAAACTAATGACCAAGATCAATAAAACACACCTTTTATCCTGTTAAGATTTACAAAAAATCTATATATTAAGTTTTTACTCATCTAGAAAATAGAAATACTTTTTAGGTCCATTGCAGTTGGTGTATAGAGTCCCTGCAGTTTCCATGAAAGTGTATATATATATTATGATATGTATAGGAAGAGGTTCAAATGAGAACCTTATTTTAAATGAAGAACCTGAGAACCATTTTCACCATTCGATCGCGAAGATCTACGTTGAATGCATCATTTGCTAGGTGAATGCACTGGGTTTGAATCCCTAGTGCATCAACTTTTATGGCGGATGCAGTAACTTTATATGTCCAGTGCCGTGCTCTGACGATATCCAATCCCTACACACACACACACATTCACTGTATTATAGTATAACTGATATAATATAATTCTTTTATGTTAATAGTATATAAATTTCTACAAGTTTTTTATATGTTTTTTTGTGAGTGAACAAAGTTTATTACATGCTAGTAACAGTTATAAACATGTACATTGCTAAAATTAATTTATTCTTAGAAATTTTGCTGTTGTTTTTCTCTATTAGACTGATTTTTAATGTATAAGTATAATATATACAAATAATACATATCATTTCCAAAGACTGCATATTGAAATTAATTTAAACTAAAGTTATCAATAGCGACAATCTGTAACCGCTATAGATTATATAGATGTTGAAGCATAAGATGATATCTCTAGTTTGTTCCTATATGCGGAAATAGCATAAGATTTTGATAATTAATCCTGTCACACAATTGTTGATGAATGAGGTATTATTGATGAAGTCAAATTATGAAGATTCTTTTATCGTCGAAAGGGAAATTGCGTATCTTACTTCAACTTTCTTATTTGACCATGATGGAAATCGACCTAATTGTCATTCATTTGTTTGTAATAACTTCACTATTTCTCAAATGGAACTCTAGTAGTCTCATCTAAACATATATTAAACTTAAGGAGTATGTAACACCTTATTAGATTGTTGGTGCATGTAGTCAAACACCTTGAGAGGTTTCTTTGCCTTGCCCTAACTTCTTCAATCTAACAAGTGAAGTAAATGCACATCCTTCTCTTATATGTTGTTCCGGAAATCATTCCTATTAACATATGGAAGTATCTTGTTACTCCGTGGCGTGGAATATAATTGTAAAGTGCAGCCAACTTCATTGAGATTCATAAATATCATTACTATTATGTTTCTTTCTGTTTATAACTGAGAGTACCTTATGTTTGCTAGATAACTAAAATTGTCATTTTCTAGAGATTTTAGTGATAATTTAAAAAGCATTGATATTATTTCTACCATTGTCAAAAGTATGCACCCATGATTATGTCATTCTAAAGAATAAGCTCAGCTGGAGCTCTGAGTTGATAATATTACGTTCTTAAGGGATTTTAGTTATGGTTAACATGAATCGCATAAAAGGTTGAGAGGGACATGAATAGAACTTGCTCCTCCTTATCAGATATGGTTAGTGTTTAAGGTTGATAGCTCGTGGAATGCTATATCATTTAAGATGTTGACTGGGCAAGCTCAATGGAATTGGACTTTGTTTCAGACTTTCAGCTTCTTTAGCCATTTTGCTGATTGCTTTTATGTGTGAGCTATGCATGCCACGTAGACTTAAATGAATCCTGCTGTTTAGCTTCCATTGTTTTATGCATGTAACCAAAGTGGGAAATTCATATTTTTGTTTCTCTAACATTTATCTTGGAGTAATTTATCTTTTCACATGTTTCTTCCTTTTCTTTTTCAATTGATGTAGTTGATGAAGACACACTCTTGAACCTTGCTCATCAAAATTATAAAGCTGGAAATTATAAGCAGGCACTCGAACACAGCAAGGTTGTCTATGAGAGAAATCCACGTCGCACTGACAACCTTCTTCTGTTAGGTGCAACCTATTATCAGGTTGCTTTTGGTTACTTTTGTTTTTGCTGTTTACTTGCTGGAACTGGACAGTAGACTTAGGAAACTCATTTTATGATTTTTTTTTGTCAGTTGCATGACTTTGATCTGTGCATTGCAAAGAACGAAGAGGCTCTTAGAATTGATCCACAGTTTGCTGAGTGCTATGGAAATATGGCTAATGCTTGGAAGGTTCCCTTTTTGATGTTTGCTATCTTCTTATTATTTTGGATGTGGATTAACAGAGATACTAAATATGTTGCTCTTGTTTCTTTTGCCAGGAAAAAGGAAACATCGATGTTGCGATTCGCTATTACTTGATTGCAATTGAGGTTTGTCTTCCTCTGGAATTAAGTCATAATTAGATCTATTTGCATAATCTTTCGGTCCAGTAGGAGTAGAAAGTAATTATATGAGCATGAAATATATAACAATGTTCTTTTTCTTGGGTATTTTCCTTGATTGTCCAACTTCTCATGATCTGTCCCTTATGATTTTTCTGAAGACTGAGATATTTAAAATTCCATTCTGTATCAGGAACTGGTTTTTTTTTTTTTTAATTTGTTTGTAAAGAAAAAACAGCTTATCAGTTTATTGAAAGAAGCTTAGTCAGACTTTTGTGGTATTGGTTGTCATTACACGGGTTTATAGATCTATCCTATTCTTGTTTTTTCCTTTACTGTAAATCATCAATGTCCCTCTGCACAATTACAATCATATATCCTTTGCTTTCTGAAATTATGATATAATTAACATGTTTCAAGTCTGGGAACCTTATGGAAGTGAATTTTTTAAAATCTTTCAATTGCGCACAAATTTTCTAGACTTAAATTACTAAATATGCTCTGAGATTCTTTTAATAATCAAGGCAGGATCTAGTAGTTTTTCATATTACTCTTCCTGGTATATCTCCTGCATCAATTACATGAACCATAATGTCGACTTCCTTTAGCTGAATAATTGTTGTAGCTACTCTTTATTGTAGTGCTATGGTTTCTGGGTTCTGTCTCATACCTTAAATTTGTGGGTGGTTATCAAGTTGTCTATTTGAATGCTATTGTCTGGTTATAGGCTTTATTTACTCATTCTAAATATATAAAATGACCGAAGGTTATAAGCTGAGGTAGTTGGCATATATTGGACTTGCATAAATAACTGCATTTGTGAACAATTTACCTGCAGCTCCGGCCTAATTTTGCTGATGCATGGTCAAATTTAGCTAGTGCTTACATGCGTAAGGGAAGGTTCACCGAGGCTGCACAATGCTGTCGTCAAGCACTTGCCCTAAATCCACGTTTGGTAACTTTCATTTTAGACTTGTCTAGTATTATTTCCTACATTTTGTATCTTCTCATAGTTATTTCAATTTAATTTCCTTAGGTTGATGCCCATAGTAATTTGGGAAATCTGATGAAAGCTCAAGGTTTGGTCCAAGAGGTAAGTTAGGAGATGGTACATATTTTAAAATCAAACACATTTCCTTGATCTACTTGTTTTGTTTTAGTAGATTTAGAATATTATGGGCCATGGTTATTGATTGAATTTCTAGGAACTTTAATTGAAGTGCCCAGCCTTCCAGATGTTATATTCGTTAGGTTCCGAAACTTTAATTGAACTGCCCAGCCTTCCAGATATTAATATATATTCATATATTAACATGTCGTTGACCATTGCGTTCCCTTTATTAAAACTGTTATAGTTAATGAGGTGAAATATTTCTATATTAATCTGTAGTATGTTATTATTGGTTGGATCCCCTCTTTGAAATTCTTGGGTCAACTACTTTCAGTATTATTATTTAAAGATGATTTAGGTCTCCTAAGAATTTTCCTTCTCCATGCACTTGTTTATTGGTAATTATAGACTGCCGTGATATCCAAATGTTAATCATACATCATTTCAGAGGTTTTGATGCTATGTTTCCTTTTCTCAGGCATATAATTGTTATTTGGATGCTCTTGGAATACAGCCAACTTTTGCTATTGCGTGGTCCAATCTTGCTGGTCTTTTTATGGAGGCTGGTGATCTTAACCGAGCCTTGCAATACTACAAGGTAGGAACAGCCAGTTTAGTCCTTTTGGATATGATCTTTTTCATGGCCTTACTGTGTATATGCATATGTTCTGGTTTGTTTTGGATATGGTTGGTGGCGTGTTCTTGTGTGCTCTTCTCACAGTATTTTATGGTATGTCCAGGAAGCTGTTAAGTTGAAGCCAAACTTCTCAGATGCCTACTTAAATCTGGGGAATGTATATAAGGTTAGATTTATGCTTTTTGCTTGTATGGTTGGGTAACTACAAATGCAAGGGCATGATTATGGAGAAAGATAAGTCTTCTTTGTGTTCTCCAGGCCTTAGGAATGCCACAAGAGTCTATTGTATGCTACCAAAGAGCCCTGCAGTCCAGACCAGACAGTGCTATGGCTTTTGGTGAGTGATTCAATCTTTCTTTAGTATGTTAAATCTTCCAGGCTGTACTCTTAACTCAGTGTAGTTTAGTTTAGTGGTTGTGCTTTATGCTGGCTTATTTCTGTAATTGTTCGATTCTGAGCTTTACATCGTTATGTCGTTTTGGCTTTAATATATACGTGGGATTTGAAATTGGTTAGATGCTCAAAGGAATGTACCTGGTATGCTGCAAGGAGTGCTAGCTCCTTAAGCTAATGTCACAAGGGTGACTTTAGGGTATATGAACTTGCTCTTTTTGTGTGCTTTCAGCCTTATCTTTCTCTTTAGATTAGTCAGCTTTCACTTAAATTCCCAAGTTGACGTTAGGCTAGCCAAAACATACGCATACACACTATATGATGAAGGCGGCACCAGTTTACAGGGAACGTTCATCAGCATGCATTAATACAGTTTGCACGAGACATCCTCGTCGTAAGTAGTTTCCACCTTATTGTCGCTAGATGGGTGGCAGGTCTGCCTCATGGTGCCACTATGTGATGCCTTGTTCTGTGGCTGTTGGAACCAATCTATTGTCCCAGCAAATGCTTGTAAAACTAGATGGGTGGCAAGTCTGCCACATGCTGCCACTATCTGATGATGCCTTGTCTTTCCTGTTGGAACCAAACCCATCTGCACTGCAAATGCTATCACTAATTCTTTATGCACGTTTGCCACCTGATCTGACACTGGTTTCAGTTTTTTTTTTTTTTTTTTCTCCACCACTGTGTATATCCAGCATCTACCCATATCATACACTAAGTAACCCACGTAGACCCTGTTGATTTTTTGATGAATTTCTTCTTTCGGACTGTCTTACGCCATTGTCTGAAGGTTTAAGTAGTTCTTTGTGAGCTTATGAACATGACATAATCAAACATGTTTTATGTTGTCACTGCAAATAAGATGCCTAAGAGAACTGGTGTCTAATTGCTGGAAGTTCTTTCATGTATGGAACTTAAGTACGCCACTCTCTCTGCCTAATTCTTATACAAGCATGCAGAAAAGCCACTTATTTGTTTCTCCGATGTCCTTTTTTGCTTAATTATGTACTCGTGTTATACATTAATTCAAGATGATTATATTAGTGCATAAAATGGAGTTTATACACATAATTGAAATTGATAAAAAAAGTTTATGAAATTGAAAATGATTATTTTCTAGCCTTGTTCTTCAGAGGCATAGGGTATCACAAGCTGCATATAGTGCTTTTAGCTTCCACAGTGATTCTTTATCAAATGTCTTACGCTGTTATATTCCTTGAGAGGTGTTATGTTTTCATTTGTTCGTCCCAGATGACACCATATTTTGCAAAACTGTTAGAAAATATTGTGATGGAGTGCTTCGTGCAATTGCACAAGTATTTTGGGTTTTGATTGTTGTAAGCTACTACTGCAGGCAACTTGGCCAGTGTATACTACGAGCAGAGTAACCTCGACATGGCAATACTCAACTACAAGCGAGCGATTGCCTGTGATGCTGGATTTTTGGAGGCATACAATAATCTGGTTAAGTCTATTTTAAAAGTTCATCCAGTTATCTTCCTTGAGGTAGAATTCTCAAGCAATTTAACTTATTATTCTGTTTTGGATTTTGATGACCAGGGTAATGCATTGAAAGATGCTGGAAGAGTAGAAGAAGCGATTCATTGCTATCGAGTTAGTTTGTTAACCATTCAGTATATTATATGTTTGTTATATAACTAATCTGTGCATGAACTAATTATGCTGTTTGCTTATGAAGCAATGTCTGTCTCTTCAACCTAGTCACCCTCAAGCCCTTACCAACCTTGGAAATATTTATATGGAGTGGTATGTTTGATATCAATGTACTAACTTATGCAGATTGCATAGACTGTTTCTTTTGCACTTTGCTGGATTGTTGATCATGAAATATGTCTTCTGAATGTTGAAGGAACATGATGAGTGCTGCTGCTCAATGCTACAAGGCGACGTTATCTGTTACCACAGGGCTATCTGCTCCGTTCAATAATTTAGCCATAATATACAAGCAACAAGTATGAGTTCATTTTCCTTTCTTGTAAATTTGTTTTGCAGCAGCATAATTAATAGAACTCAAAGTTGTCCTTTGTTACTAGAATTCTTGCAGGATTGTAATGAATGATATTGATCTGTCAATCACGCCTTAGCATGATCTTGCTGAGAGAACTGCAACTAACATGTAAATTACAGGGTAACTATCCTGATGCAATATCCTGCTACAATGAGGTCCTCAGGATTGATCCATTGGCCGTTGATGGGCTTGTTAATCGGGGTAACACTTACAAAGAAATTGGAAGAGTCAATGAAGCCATTCAGGATTATATGCGTGCTATTAACATCCGACCAAGCATGGCTGAGGCTCATGCTAATTTAGCTTCAGCTTACAAGGACAGGTACATTTTTATGTCGCTTCTAAAAGATGTTTGAACTAGTTGTGCAGGTCTAGCTAGGCATGTCTATCCCTTCCTGTTTCTACCTGCTGTGCTTTCTGGAAGCAGAAGCTATTCATCAGATTATTACTATTTTCTGAAATCTGTTTCTCTAGAAATTTGGATTTGTATGTGGTTCACTAGTCACATGTTTTTGAAATCTATCTCACTAGTGATTTGGACCTCTATGTGGTTGAATAATAATTAATGTAGCATATGCTTACATGCCTTTGTGTGGGCTATACCTGCAGTGGCCATGTAGAAGCTGCGATTAAGAGCTATAGGCATGCATTGGCATTGCGTCCAGATTTTCCAGAGGCAACTTGTAACCTTCTTCACACTTTGCAGGTATGTCAAATCTCATGTTCTCTATGTTGTTTCTAGAAGTTTCTGTATATCAAAAGACTAAAGCATCCCGATGGTCATCCACTACATTAATATTTGCTTCTGTTTGTTTCCTTCTAGTATTCATGAGTTCTTATGTGCACATTTTGCTAATTTCTTATGTGAGAGGTATGCTCTCATGCCAAGTGCCAACTTGTAACTTAATAACAGAGTTTTCTCTGGAGCATTGGGAAAATCATGGACTTTTCTGCCTATACTTTTCGGCTATGAAGCATGGGGACGCCCCCTTGGTAGGCGTACTCGTCCCGGGGACGTCCCGGGGCCGGGGACTGTGAAATACGTGGAAAATACGTCCCCAGGGACGTATTTTTCTAAGTGGCGTATTTTTGACTTTTTTTATATAAAAAAACGCTGAGAATACGTTGACTACGGAAAAAATACGTCAAACCCTACCTTTTTTCAAAACACGCCGCTTTTCTTTTATTTCTTATTTCTCACTGCAATAGTCTTCTCTCCCAAACCCAAACCCAAACTTCGCCGTTGTTGCTCTGTTCACCACCGCTTGCCGTCGCCACTGCCCAGCGCCCGCCAATGCACCTCCGTCAGCCGTTGCCGTCGCGGCGCTCGCCATTGTCTGGACTCGCGTCGCCTGGGCGCAACTCACTCACCTCTGCCCTGTTTGACCGCTGCCGCTTTTTCCAGCCATTCGCACGCCTTTGCCCTGTTTTACTTGTTTTAGTCTTTAGTTGGTGTGTTTTATGTTTATTAATGTATTAAGACATCTTTTTATTTGA
>JAYJMF010000066.1:1642131-1683526 GCA_036873715.1 Salvia sclarea
CAACTTAAAAGATACGGGCCGAGTACTTAATTGAAGTGGGCTACTGAACACATGATTTAGCCCATATACCTTTCCTAACTTGGTGAAAAGTGGCTATCGAACACTTAACCTCTAAAATAGGAACTGATATCATTGATTAAACTAATGTGAAGTGTGATAGAATTAAAAAAGAAAAAAGTTTTTCGCTCATCATGAATTATGAAAACATAATGATTAAACTACTGTGAAATGTGATGATTTTTTTTTTTAAAAGAAAATCGCTCATCATGAATTAAAAAAAAAAAATTAACATTTTCGCACATCATTTTGCAAGGTAATGAATCTAATGTAGATTTTCACAGATTAATGATGAAAAATTATTCTTATACTATTATATTTTGAATTAAAGTGGATTTTTATTTCATCCAATTTTTGGTAGATGTTGTGTTGTAGTTGCTACAATATGGAAGCAATGGTATTCTAAAAAAAACAGTGGACTAGAATTCGTGATTTTAAGACAATAAGTCTTTATTGAAAAAAGACAATAAGTCCTAAACTATACGATTTATTTCATATATATCTTTGGAAAAACTATATTCTTTTATTAAATCACATCCATAACTAAAGTAAATTAATCGGCATGGGAACTCTTGAGTTCTACACAATTCCAAATTGTGATTTTGTAGTAATTTACTAAATTTAAGCAAATTCTGAACCGCTAATGCAGCACTACAAAAATCACCATTATAATAGAATAAAATCACTAAATTAACAATTTAATGTCGAGTTTCAACTTTCAAATAAGAAAATCAATATCGAATTGCAAATCGAGTAGGTCGAGTTACATAACTAAACTGAAATATTGCATATAATCATAAACTTCAATCAAATTAATCATTTTAAAAAATGAGACTTTCACAATATTAAGGTGTAGATAGTCATTTTTAGGGTCACCAAATTTGGAAATACAAAAGAATTAAAAATATTTAGCCGAACGACGATGTCTTGTTCATCAAGTCAAAATATAAGACCAATTAAATATATATTTTATTTAAAAGACCAATTAAGTTAAACATTTCTTGGTCGATTAGGCATTGTTGTTATGTGTAATTCGAATCTACCACACATTGAATTTGTCAATTTTGATAAGCAAAAAGTAAGAATTATTTAAATACACGAAATCACAATCAAATTGTTCGAATATAAGATGTAATTTTGAGCCACAACTTAGATAAAAAACATTGCTACTTTAATATTTCAACATACTATATGATATATATTGTACTTCTAGTCATCTAACTTTTATTTCAAAATAGCAAATGAATCATTAACTTAACGCCGCCGTCACGTTGTTGGACTAGTAGTTTTCCTTCGTTTTTGAGGGATGTTGCCCTCGATGACATTTCTTGAATGAAGTTTATTTTCCTCTAAAAAAAACTTAACTATCATTAATTTTTCGTTCTGGATTTTTGGTTATAATTTTATAAATATAACTGCATCCTTTCTGTCAAATAAATAAATAAAATATTGCTATTCTATAGGAGTATTATACACTATATTTTATTTTATTTTATTTTAAAATGATATATATAAAATAGATTTAAAAGATAAGCATAGGCATCTTAAACGCACCAGAGGCAGATTCACGTAGTCGAAATAGAATCGATTTTTCTAGGGTTTCGTGGATAAGAGCTCCAATCTCTCCACAAATCGACGCACACGTATTCGCTTAATTGACTGCTCATCACTCCTGATACGGTAAAAATTTCATGAATTTGGTTTGTTGTTTTAAGATGATTGGTGTTGGATCGAAGTTTTCATTGTGTCAATCAGAAAATAAAGATTTGTTTTTTGTATTTATGAATAATCGTGTGCTATTTTAGGGGCCTTTATTAAAAAAAAGCAAGTTTGTTCCTTTCGGTACTATTGCAATAGTTTGACGAAATCCAGGTTTTTGGATTGCCGGAAATTCAGTTAGGTGATTGAGCTAGTTTCCTAGAGAATGAATGCAAAATTGGGATATTGTGGCATTGATTTCTGTAGATTGTTGTGGTGGGCTGTTTGTGGGTGGAATTATTGATTTTAGCTCAAATCTTGATTTCTGGGGGCTCTTGTTTTTTGTTAAATTAGATTAGACGAGTTATCAGTTTCTCAAATGGAAATTTTCTTTTTTGTTTTGACTTATAGGAAGATTTTGACCATTGTTTTCTCGTTTGGATTGTTCAGTTTGGGCTGGTGTGGTTTTACCAGTTTATCTCCTGCATTTCTGTTATGATTATTGTGCACAAACATGTCAATATCAATCGGTCTCTTTTGATTTAAACAAAAATTTTGTAAATCCTTCACAGTGCTTGTTAGATTTAGTCTGCGCGTTTACTTGGTATTGTCTTACAGCATTATTGGATTTTAACTTGCATTTTGTATCATGTGGGTATTGCTTGCAGGTGGTGGTGAAGGCTCTGCATATTTTGTAAGCTAGTTTCCGTTGCATGTATCTTACCCTGTTTCAGAGAGTTGGGTAATTTAGATGGAGCATGTTTCCCGCTCTATGGACTTTCCAGTAACTGGGGTGCATATGGGAACGGTACCGAACATGTCAAACTATCACGAATCACAACATTTTTCTGTGTCGATGGATCAAATAAGTTTTGTGGAACCAATATCGTATGGTTCTGAGTTCAATACTGTTATGATGGCAAACAACAATGACTCCATCTTGATGTCAGACCAGCCTTTACTTGATGATGCACCTATGCTGGATAGTATTCCAGGGCCAGTGGAGCGGAAGGCTGAGACGGAACATGCATTGAACAGTTCTGTTTCTCTGCAGGCACAGTTGCCTGGCGAGCGCTCAGTCAGTCTCGGAGCTGATAATGGACCCCTTGGGTCCGTGCAGTTATCAGAATCCCAAAGGAAAACTGGACCAGTGCAGCACGGTCTAGGTTCTCCAGGTTCACAGGCTCACTCTGCATTGAGTAAAAGAAAGGTTCGTCCCGAGTCTACTGGTAAATCTGGCTTACAGCGTGGGCGGCCTGCAAAGAAGCAAACTGCTCATATTGACTCAGCAACCAAGTCTCAGCCTGAGGCATCTGGTGGAGTAAGGTCCAAAATGAGGGAGTCTCTGGCTGCTGCACTGGCTTTGGCATCGCAAAAGTCAGGTAATGTCTCACCTGGCAAGAAAGAGAAAACTGATGATACTACTACAAAACAGATACCCATAGGTGGCCAATCTTTGGAGTCCAAATCAATGATGGAAGGTAATGTTCCTTGTTTGGCTAATGAGAAAGTTGTTCCTTCTCAAGATTCAGCATTAGGCAGTACAACCAGTGATTCTCAGGAGTTATCTGGTGAGAATTCCATGAAAATAAGCAATGTTAGTGGTGCACAAAGCTTTCATGAATTCCAGTTTGATTCCATTTTGCCTGATGGTGATGTTCAATTTAGCGACAATGTTTTTGTTAAAGATGATCTTTTGCAAGGGAATGGGCTGTCTTGGGCACTCCATGTTGATGCACAGATGGAGGGGAAAGTGGATCAAAATGCTGATAAGCCCCCATCTGTGGTAGAGGGAGCTGACTTCCATGATAGTGGAAACGAGGAAGCAATCTTGACACCAGAGAACTTGGCTTTTGAAATTGAAGCCGAATTATTCAAGCTATTTGGTGGCATAAACAAAAAGTACAAAGAGAAGGGTAGATCTCTTTTATTCAATCTCAAAGATCAGAAGAATCCGGAGCTGAGAGAAAGAGTTATGTCTGGTGAAATATCGCCTGAAAGACTATGCTCAATGTCAGCCGAAGAGCTTGCTTCCAAGGAATTATCAGAGTGGCGTATAGCCAAAGCAGAAGAATTGGCCCAAATGGTAGTTTTGCCAGATACTGAAGTTAATATGAGGCGCTTGGTCAAGAAAACTCACAAGGGCGAGTATCAGGTGGAATTTGAGCAAGATGACATTGCTGATGAGGTTTCTAGTGGCAGTTCTGTGACTGCACAACGTTTACCAAAAAAGGAGATTGAAAATCGCTCTCCCAATCGAAGCCATACAGATGAAGAGAATGTCACTGGTGAGGTAAAAACATCCGAAAACCAGGAATTTTCAGGTAGCCTGGTTATTCCTGCCGATGGAACTGATATAATGCAAGGAATGATGGTGGATGAATTCAAGGACGCAACGTCTCTACCTCCTATTATCTCACTCGACGAGTTTATGGAATCCCTTAATTCTGAACCTCCTTTTGAAAATTTGTCAGAGGATGTGGCGCAGAAGGTCCCACTAGCTCATAAGGTGAGTCCGAAAGTGGTTAGGAACACTCAGGCTTCTGGTAGAGCTTCAATCTCTCCCAAGGATGCTAAGGGTTCTGGTAGATCTTCAATCTCTCCCAAAGATGCTCCCTCGAGAAGGGCTGATGTTGGCAAGAAATATCAAGCTGATCCGGCTTTGAAATCAAGTGGTCCAGAGAAGAAAGTTATTCCTAGTAGTCCATTGGAGGTTGCATCTATTTGGGAGGGAATACTTCAGTTGAATATGTCATCCTTTGTCACTGTTCGCGGTCTATTTCAAAGGTTTGTTCCCTGCTCCTACCACACATTTAATATGTTTATTTCCAAACATGGTTGGGTCTTTTTTATTTTGTGTTTGAATAGCATGGATGTGATTTTCTGTGTAATATGTTCCTTACACCACAATTCTGATAACATCTGTCTTGCCAAAAAGCTAGGCTAAGCTAAGATAAACATCATTCTATATTAGATGCTGCTTTCGCTTTCGCTCCCCGTTTTGGTCGTTGGATTCATCTGTAACAAAATCATGATTTTGCATTGACCTTGTTTGAACAACACGAAATGAAATCCTGGTCGCATCTGCTTAATTGATAAGTTATCTTGTGAAACGGTTTATGAATATGAACTGCTTGGTACTCGGTCCTTCGTTTTGATTTGTTTTTAATTAATTGAAGCAATGCTATGTTCCTTTTCAATATACCATGTCTAGAAATACACCCATGATATGATTAATTTTGTCAACAGTGGTGAAAAGACGTCCACGAAGGAGTGGTCCCCATCTCTCGAGATCAAGGGCAGAGTTCGGCTCGACGCGTTTGAGAAATTCCTTCAGGAGCTCCCCAAGTCTCGAACTCGCGCACTCATGGTACATCAAGGCTGCCTCCTCCTTTTCTCTGCAACTAAATTCTGCAACCTCTACTGGCCATTAGCTTTGCAACTAAGGCACAGTGGCCTCCTATTTTCTGTGTTTGATACCATCAATCGTAGCGTAGCATTCGTTTCAATGTACCGTAGAAACTGGACACGTATTTCTAGCAACAAGATTAAGTTTACACCACATTTTTGCCTCAGCGGCTTCGTTCCTTGGCTCGTTAATCGATCAATTTGTTAATTTACATGACAAGAATAATATCTAAGTAGCCAAATACACTTGCCTGCAACGTGGTATAATGCTTAATAGGTTAATTAAAGTATTAAACTGCACTTTTCTTGGTGATTGAAGAATCTAATGTGGTATAATGCTTTCAAGAATTTTATCTTCTTGTGCTGATTTCGACATTTGATGTTACTAAAGAATTTAATTACATCGCTAGATAGTGCTTTTAGTTGTGTACAATTCCATCTTAATACATGCTTCTAGTTCTAATCAAGCACAAATCTCTCTCTCTCTGCAGATAATCCAGTTTGTGTTGAAGGACAAATCATCCGAGAGCCAGCAGTCCTCGATTTCCGAGGTAATTTTCTTGATCTTTCCTCGACATTGCAGTTATGTCGTTTCGTACACGTGATATATGATGTATCTCGTCTCCGCACAGGCTGTTGAATCGTACGCCGCGGACGAGAGGCTAGGATTCGCGGAGCCGGCGGCCGGAGTCGAGCTCTACTTATGCCCGCCGACGCCGAGAATCGAGGAGCTGCTGAAGAAGCACATGATGCCCAAGGAAGGTCGTGAGAGTGATAAAACTATGGAAAATGGATTGATGGGTGTTGTTGTATGGAGAAGAGCTCATATCTCTGTATCACCTAATGCATCTTCGTATCACAAACACACCTCGAAAAAGCAACCATTTTCTCCTTCTAATAGGCTACAAGATTTGTCGAATGTTAATGTTAATACCACCCGGGCCTCGTCTCCCGTCTCGAAAAATGTGCTCCGCCAGCCCGAACCCGAGGAGGATGACGACATCCCGCCCGGGTTCGGGCCTGCGGCCGCTGCTCGGGATGACGATGATTTGCCCGAGTTCAATTTTACGGGTGGTTTCACCCCGTCTGGAACTAGGTTTTCATCATCATCGCAAGCGATACGTAGTGATGTTAATATGGCTCCAACTGCTACGGTAGATCACGTTAGGGAGCTTATTAAAAAATACGGTCAAAGCGGGGCCGTTGCGAGGGAGACGAGTAGAGTAGATAGGGGAGGTCTTAGAGTCGAGCCGAGGGAGACGAGTAGAGTAGATAGAGGTCTTAGAGTCGAGCCGTGGGATGATGACGACGATATCCCTGAGTGGCGGCCCGAGGCCCCGACCCACCACCCGGTGTCTCGGGGCGGTAGGTCTGGTTTAGTAAACCGTCGCCCGCCATCTAACGGGGACCGATGGCCGGGGCCGCCTCAGCACATGCATGGTGCAAGATGGAGGCAATAATAGTTTGTAATTTTGTAGAAAGGTTTGGTTTATAGAATAAGAATTTTCAGACTTATGCTACTTGCAATTGAGACATAGCCTTGTATCTATGTGTTCCATTTCATTTCATGGATATCGTAATCAAACTTCTCCTTTCTCCACAAACCCTTTTATTATGTGCTTTTCTTGAATTTCAAAACAATTACTATATGTTAAAATATATCTATCCAAGTGAAATCAAAGATCAAAAACACTAAATTGCACTACTACACGAATATACAAACACATCGATGCACGATCACGATCATCCTCCGAGAACTTGCTTGAGAGCATCCCGTTGCTCGGTTGATAATCTCGCGGGAAACTTTACCTCGAACTTGATCTTGAGATCACCCCTGACGCTAGGATCCCTAGCAATCGGCATGCCCTCTCCCTCCACCACGTGCTCGTACCCGGGGCTTACAATGCAGGTGACAGGCACAGACAGGGTCCGATCATCCACTGTTGTGAGCACCACGGTCGTCCCTCCGATGGCCTCGGCCAGCGTGATGGAATGGTTCATCATCAAGTCGTTCCCGTCACGGGTGAAGATGTCGTGAGGCTTCTCGTCGATCACAAACACGAGATCCGCGGGCAGCTGGTTCATCTGCTGATTCCCTTTGTCGGGGAATGTGATCTTCGTCCCTTTCCTCCAACCGGGCTGCACCTCAATAGTCAATATCTCCGATTCAGTCCTCATACGCCTAAAAAAACACGAAAACAGTTTAAAGAAATTAAATTCATAGGCCAAGAAATGATCCCAAATCGTTACATTTAGGACAAGAATTGATCAAAATGTTGCATTAGGCCAATAAATGATCAAAACTGTTGCATTATGCCAAGAAATGATTAAAAAAATGCTTCATGAGGCCAAGAAATGATCAAAACTATTGCATTATGCCAAGAAATGATCAAAAACTGTTGCACTAGGCCAATAAATATCATGAAAACTATTCCATTAGGCCAAGAATAATCCAAAACTTCTGCAAAACAGTTGCATTTGGCCAAGAAATGTATGTCTTGATCGCGGAATAGAATGAGAGTGGAAGCACGAACGAGGTATAATCTTTTACCCGTTTGGATCAGCGACTTGTCTCGAGATCTTCATCTTTCTAGTTGATCCAGTGTACAGCTCTTCGAGATCACAGGGAAACAAACTCTCCACAGGTGGTGGTTTCTTGAGCCCATCTCCATACCCAAAGGGGCTCGTGCCGAAGAACTCAGCAAATATGTCCTCTGCATCTCGAGGGTTGAACTTGTCCGGGTTTTCATGCGCTGGCCCGTCTTTGAGGCCCTCTTCGCCGTACTGATCGTAGACTTGCCTTTTCTGAGGATCAGTCAACACCTGCAAAAATGGGCCCTTGGATGTAATCAGAGGGACCCCTAAATCTTGATTTTTATAGTGAATTAACCAACATGAATAGATTGGTAACTTTGATCAAATAAGCCTATATGCCCAATCCTTTTTAACATTATGAAGGGCATTCTATATTCCATTTTTTTAGGCTGTATGTGATCAATGAGCAAACATGCAACTTTTTTGGTGTTGAAACTCAATGTTGTAGCTTTAGTGAGATAACCAACATGAAATAAACCTATATATCCATCTCTTTTTTACATGAAAAGATTTTTGTAAGATAACCAACATGAAAAGATTGGTAGCTTTGATCAAATAAACCTATATATCCATCTCTTTTTTACATGAAAAGATTTTTGTGAGATAACCAACATGAAAAGATTGGTAGCTTTTATCAAATAAACATATATATCCATCTCTTTTTCACATGAAAAGATTTTTGTGAGATAACCAACATGAAAAGATTGGTAGCTTTGATCAAATGAACCTATATATCCATCTTTTTTAACATTATAAAGGGCACTCTCTTCCATTTTTTGAGGCTTTATGATCATGAACAAACATGCAACTTTTTTTGGGGTTGAAACTCAATATTTTACACACACACACACACATAGATAGAGAGAGAGAGAGAGAGGGAGAGAGAGAGAGAGAGACTTCGTAGGCTTCGGAGATTTGCTTGAACATGGCCTCGGCTTCGTCTTTGTCGTGGGGATTCTTGTCTGGATGCCATCGCATGGCCAGTTTTCGGTAGGCCCTCTTCAGATCTTCTTCCGTTGCACCTCTCTCCACCGTTAATATTTCATAATAATCCAACCCCATTTTTGGTTTCTCTTCCAAATGTGGTGGATTCTGTTCTTGCAAATCTCTTGAATCTTCAAGAAAATGAGGAATGAATTAGTGTATCTGATCCCTCCTTTGTGCAACTTCAAGAATCTCCAAAGGGTTCAATGCATTCTTGAAAATGAAAACAAAAACTCGTTTGCAAATTCTGGAATTCTGAATAGGAGAATTTTGCAGAATTAAGAACCCCTCTCTGTTTCTTCGTAGGGGGAGGGGTGTTGAGGTGGTTTGTTAGTTATTATGGTTATATGATAATATGATATAGCATCATATATCTAATTTGACAAAAACAAAAAGAAAAAAAGAATATTATTTTTTGTTAAGAGTGGCCGCATTTGAAGGGAGGTCCAATAGTTGCCATTAATATATTCATTAAATTTATTCAAAAAGACATTAACTTATTTTTGTATTCTTTTATTACCATTACTATAGCAAAACATGTTTTAATTATACATCGCTTTCCAAAATCATTCATCTTTTTTGACATTGCTATAAAAATACTAATCAACTTAACAGCGGCCCAAAGTGGCTATTTAAATCATAATTTATCTATATATTCAGGAAAACAACGTTTGCTTTTGGGCACGAAATTTTAGGAGATTTGAAAAATAGCGTGAATGGTATAAAGTAATAATAAGAATATATAACCGTCCGACGACCCTCAAACCCGAATTCATCCTACTATAAACACAACTTTAAATCATCGGGCTCGTCAGACAGTTTAACACAAGTTTTCGCATTCGGGAAAACATGGATTCAATCAATCAACCTTCATCGTCATGCTGTGATTTATCTCATTAGATGCAAAATCTGTTTGAACAAAACGATGCTATGATACAATTTTTTTGCGTTCCAAATCGAAACCAGAAACAACGCAGACAATTTGTACAACAGTCGCAAATTCGTATGCACACCAAATCTCATCAGCTTTTAGAAAGAAGAAATCGATTCTCTATTCAGAAATTCATAGCCACATTCCAGCCAAAAAAAGAATACGCGTAAAGCTGTTCTAATTCCAGATTTGTGCAGATTAGCTCTTAGCAGGCACGTCGGAAGAAGCAGATGTCGAGGCTCCACCTACTGGGTTCTTTGCTTCCTGTGGTGCTTTCACGGGCACAGAATCGGGCACGTCGCCAATGTCCAGTGTGTCGGGGAGCTTATCTGACGAATCATCAGGCTGGATCTGTAAAAGGTAAACGAAACTCGGATCAGCTAGCGATCAAGGGCCCAAAACAAATCTAGCTCTTCGGAATATTACTCAACGTGCCTCGGAAAACGAGGGGGTCTACACCCTAGAAATTATCAATCTGCACCCTTAACTTCGATGGAGCTAAACATCGTTTAGTGTAGACATTGTAAGAATCCAAAGCATATCGTATAAAAGTAGAGGTCATGCATACAGAAGCAACTGAAAAATATGACATGAATCTGGAGATTATCGATTGATATTATTTCATTTCTTAACAATCATCAGTAATTCTGAGCAAGACTAGACATAAGTGTTCATGCTAATTTTACCACAAAATGAAAAGAAAAGGGAATGCAATGCATCTTACATCTTAGATCGAGTTATGCATCAGACTATAAAGCATGATCAACAATTTTGCAGCATCACAATGAAGAATACAGTTAAAATTTCACTCAACCTCAATTCGATAGACAGAGCATTCAAAACAGAAGCAGCATTTAAAAGCTTAAATAGTAAACTGAAGAATTTCCGAGCAATACCTCGAGTTGGTTTAGCATGTCAACTGCAGAATCCAAGTCACATCTGTTGGCTTGATAGACATCAGAGAGAGACTGCTCTGATATTCCAGGAAAGATCATTTGCAGGTAAGCCAGGTCCATGTCAGAGTCTTCGTCAAAGCTTGGCTTTTCTGGGTATTGTGACGTAGAAGCAACGAATTCACTGCTGCGATGATCTTTCCATTTGGGATATTCAGCAGTTTGTGTACCAGCACTGTGGGGATGACTCTGAGAAACATTTTGGTGCTGGCCTTGTGGAAACGTATTTACAGGCCGATAGCCAGCTTGACCAACCGCATTCCCACTGCCAAATTCTTGAGCCGAACCAAACTCTTTGTTTACATCAGCAGCCCCTCTTTTAAAGAGTGGAACATAGGATGCTGCATAAGGATTTAAAGACGATCCTGTCTTCATTGCTGCAAGATTGAGAATTATGAGAATGATGGAAACTGTTCTAGCAATGTCATAGGAGATAAATTTCATTGGAAAGGAATATCTAAACACAGCCACTATTGAGCATCAAGTGTTTCTCAAAAGTAAAGTTAGAAAAAAGATACTATTGTCTCCATACAACTATTTTCACACTGTTACAAGTTTTTTCAAGATTAAGCAAATTCATAAGGATCATCATGTCAACATCAATTTATCTAGAATCAAAATAGTTTAATAATGCCAGCCCTAATCAAGTCCTAATCTCCAAACAACAGGCAACTAAGGTATAAGGTCATAGTGCTTGATCCTACACATATTGAACAAGATCAGAGAAGATAGAGTGAATGTATTTTCAATTTCATAACCACAGATCAAAACCAAAAATAGATCTCCATTACTCATTTGTTTTCCTAAACATGATTTTGCTTCTTAACTTATACAAACTACAAACACTTTCTCTCAAAACAAATCACCTATAACACCAAACAACAATTTCCCATAGAAAACAGTAATGAAACAGAAACCGAAACAGATTATGGAAACATGATCAACTCTGACTTCTAGGCCTAATTCTCACTCTTTCTACACAAACTAAGTACATAGAAAATTGTTTTCTACTAGAAATCACCTTAAGGTTCACTTACCCAAAATACAAGCCAAGAAAAAGTTACAGGTGCAAAACAAGGAAAACTACACATAGATAAAGAGAAATTCCTTCAATGATATTGATAGAATCATTCACCTCAAACAGCTCCATAACATAGATTCAACAATCCTTCTAATCAAATCACAAACAAATCGTCTCCACAACTGATTGTCCAAAACCAATATACATCAAAACTTTAAACAACAACAAAACCAGTTCCAAACTCGCACATGCATCTCAACAAACAACGCGCTGAATTCATTACTCTCTTCACTTTTTGATTTCCTTTCCGTTATTGATATGTTATCATGAACCTCTGTTACTGAAATCGCAAACACTCTTCTCAACGGAAAACTCGCAAAAACATGTAATCATACAGAGCAAACTTTCAGAAAATCAACGAAATCAACGCGAATACATTCAATCCATTCAAAAATCATTTCGACGAAGCGAATCGAGACGAATAAGAGAACGAAACAAAGGAAAATCGCGATTCACAGAGTGCAGTATACAACCGCGAGATCGCATGCGACGGAAACAGATTGGGAGAATTCTCACCTTAGGTCGAAACAAGCTGCAGCTGAATGCTGAAACCCTAGGATTGGAAAGCTGAATCGGAAAATCGAAAGCAATAAAACAACAAAAATTTGGGGAAGAATTAAAGTGAGAATTTTGGAATCATAGCGAAGGATCGGAAAAAATGAAAATGAAACACGGACGGTTTTATTTTACTTTATTACTTTATATTTATATATTCATCCAATTTGATAGTACAATTTGTCGTTTTCTGATGATGACGTCACTTGCTTTTGAGGAATACTTTATGGAGTATTTTTTTTAATTTTACAAAAGGAAAAAAATAAAAATTCAAAAACCCATAATTTGATTCATTGAATAATTGTGGACAGATTAATCGAAGGAATGATTATGATTTTATGATATTGTTTAATTATGCTGATTTGTAGATAATTAAGTCCGTATATGGGCCAAAATCATTTTGGACTTGTTTAGTAATTATGAAAGTTGTTTTAATTGATATAAAAGTCGAACAAAAGAGCCAATAATTGGTGTAGATATTTTATACTACTAGTAGTTTACTAAAATGATCAACGCCACGTGTGTAATATTATTGTATGATGGACTATATAATTCATTGAATTTGTCTAAATTATTAAAATTCCTTGATATATCAAATCTTTGTTTTCTACCTCCATAAACCATATGCAACATTTTAATTGCTCTCGAATTATAACCTCATTTGATTTATCGAGTCATTGACAAATATTATCATTGTAAAATGATGTGACACATTTCAATATCATCCATGCACGTCGCAATAAATCAAAAACACCGCACCACAGAAAAATGATAATATCTTTTATGCCAAATTAGATTTCAGAATTGGACAAATTTTGCTCATAGCGTTTTGTTTTAAAAAGAATTATCAAGAACACAAATCATTTATGCAAAACACTACAAAATATTTGGCTTCCTTTGATTTTTTTTTTCCTAAACCACTCTTTTACCCAACTCTGCCTAGACACCAAATAAACCCATCTAAATCCTAATTATGCCCTAATCTTAGGTTTACTACATAACTGATAACTCCGCAAGAGAAATCAAGATGCAGAATGCTAAAACACGACGAAAAAACGACTGAAATGCGAAAACATCCATCAGATTTCCAAAAGAAGTAGATACATGACGAGTACTAATATGTTACAAACTGATCTAAGAAGATGAAACAGTGCCAAATAGAAACAAGTTCAATAACCAAAATCATCATCATCTGGGGTCATGTAAACGTCATATCAAAGTTCATCGATCATGAAACGAGAGGACTCGGGGAAGGAGCTCCAAGTTTATTAGTGAGCAATAAAATCGCATCTCCATCTCTACGTAGGCTCAGTGACCTATATATATCTTACCGGATTGGCTGCTGGTTGTAATGGTTCTTCTCTTTCTTCTTGGCAGCAGCTAGTCTTTTACTCCTAGCAGCGGCTTCCACAGCAGCAGCTTTTGCAGCGGCGTCCATTTCTTTATTTGATTTCTTTTTCTTAGACGACGCGACCCTCTTAAGTCTCTCTTTCACGTCAACAGCAGAGGCATCTTCCTCGGTTCCAGCAGCTTCCTCTTGTCCGTTGGGAGCATCCGAGCTATTGGACTGGTCTTGAGGCTCCTTCACCTCTTTCGAAGCCTTCTTCTTCTTCTTCTTTGCACTTTTGGACTCGGCAGGAGGGTTATCCTTCTTATCAGCATTCCCGTTTGATTGTCCTTCTTTCTGCTCTTTCGTTGCCTCTGCAAGTTAACAACACCAAAAGAACTTTGATTTTAGTGATACAAATCAAATGGCTTTTTCTAGGATTCTCTCCAAACTTATAATGGAAGATTAATTCTCGAAGGAGAATGTTTACCAGATGATGCCTCATCTTCAGCCTTCTCTTTGGGGTTCACTCCAAAGTCAGCTAAAATTGCCTCCAGCTCAGCGAGCTCCTTTTTCCTTCTCTCCTTCTTAGAAAGCTGTCGTTCTGTCTCTTTAGGTGCTGATGAAGCTTCTGCAGGCTTCGTAACCAGTGGCTTGGGCTGTTCTTCAACCTCTGCTTCATGGTCATGCCCCTCATCCACATCATCATCACCTTCATCAAGAAGTTCATCTTCACTTTCACTTTCCTGCAATTAGGTTGAACTAAGCTATTATGCGTGAAATATGCAACTTACTCATTTCAATGCAGTGTTATTTCATTAATAGCAAGTAAATGTCACAACAATTCCCTTCTCAGATGTATTATTTATTCTCAAGACCTCCTATTGGTCTGAGGCAGAAAAAGATAGTGTACGAGGAACTGGTCTATCAATCATATATCTACATATAGATGGGGAGGGGAGAGAGACAGAGAGATGTAGAGTCACTGGAACAGGTTCATTCAAATACTTAACAGATTGGTAGTGGAAAGAGAGCTCATAAGAAAAGCCTGAATAAGGGGTTATGATGAAGGGAAGTTCAAGAGATTGCAAGGCAGATTGAAAATGAAAGCTGTAGCTTCAATCAACAAGCACAGTTGCTCATGTTCAGTTTTACTATTGTAGTATTATAAATAGTACTGCATCACATAGGTATGAATGGGGGGTACTGAGGCATATATGTCTTGTCATTGGACAACAACAGACATATCGACATAAAGGCAAATGACAAACTCTAGTGGAAACTAATAATAGCCTTTTAAGCAACTTGGCTGAAAGCATAAGAACCTTCAGGAAAGAAAAAAAAAATGGATTTAAGAATTTTAGACCAAAATTCAAATGATCAAGTAACAGCATGCGAGCAAAGAGACAAACGAGACGAAATTCAAGATCAGATATATGATGCATCTGGAATTATGCATTTGATTTGAAAACACCAATTTCAGAAGTTCAATGGTCCAGCAAATCTCATACAACAAGTATTTAAATAGTAGGAACCATGAACTTCGATCTTGCAATCAAACATTGGCAAAAATCAAGTTTCCAGCTCTAGCAGCAACAAAAGCTTAGTACGAGCAAAGAGGAATGTCAACTAAAAAACTTGCATCTATGACATGTATTGTATACGATGCAAATCGGGACTTAAAAGTGCCACTTAGAACTTCATTACAAACGGCAAGTGTTACTAAACACCCTCATCTCAAAGGGATCTCCAAGAGCAAGATTTAGAAAATGATTAATCGAAATCATCATACATAATCAAAATTAGTCAGAAACATGTGCAAATAGAATAAATTCAAGTACTATAGAACTAGGCACCATCTAGCAATCAATACTTGAGACAAGAAAAGCTCATAAAGTTAAACCACAGAAGTTCACAAACTACAAAAACATGAATGCACCATAATTCTCATCCATTATACCTCAACATCAGGTTTATGACTCTCTTCGGGTGCATTCCCACCCGACGCACCCCATATCGCCTGGGGAGG
Source organism: Salvia sclarea (assembly GCA_036873715.1). Classification (NCBI taxonomy): domain Eukaryota; kingdom Viridiplantae; phylum Streptophyta; class Magnoliopsida; order Lamiales; family Lamiaceae; genus Salvia; species Salvia sclarea. The sequence continues at coordinate 1,657,750 of JAYJMF010000066.1, forward strand.
AGCAGTGGTGGCATAGTAATCATCATCATCCTCATCATCAACATCAGCCCACGACTTCACCGTCAAGGGAGCCGGAGCCCAGAAAACCTGCTTCTCCGCCTCGGCATTCTGCCCTCCACCCCCTCTCGACGAGCCCTTCCCGCCCTTGGATGAGCCCTTCTCCTTGTCCGACTTCTTCTTCTTCCTCAAACTCTCCAGCGCCGCAAAAACATTGGTGTTGCTCACAGTAAACGACGCCTCATCCCTCCTATTCCCGCCTCCAACCATTTCCACTCACACAAATCGTCAAAAAGCCCTAGTGAAACACACAAAACTCCTTTTTCCCCTCGAAATTTGATCCGAATCCGGAGCTCGGATACACAGCAATCGCCGATGATTCCAAGAACTCCTCACAGAAGCTACAAAAACACTGCAGATTCAAAACAAATTAAACGAACTCCAAATTAATCCGCGAAACATATCTAAAACAGAAATAATTAGATTTCAGATTTCCAAAAACCTTCTATCGATTCTCGAACTTGCTTTATTCACAGCTTCCAACAGATTTGCAAATGCGATTCCGATAATTAGGGTTCCAAATTGACAGCAACGGAAAAAAACGAAATGAGAGAGAGCTGTGCTAGGGTTCCGATTGGTGTGAGATAGATACACGTATCTATATGTGTGTGTGTGTGTGTTAATGTGTGTATAGGTGTTGCATATAAATACAGTGATGTTTGTGTATAGAGAGAGAAATGTTGAGAGAGAGAGAGAGAGAGAGGGTTTCAGAAATGGAGACGGAGAGGTGTGGTGCAGATAACGTGAGAGAGGAAGCCACGCACTCTTATATACTTGTGCTTTGTATAGGAACCCGGTCCCTCAAGTTTCCATTATTTTCATTTTGACCCACAAAGTTTATCCTCTTCAATAGTTGGGGTAGTATTTCTAAATTGGTAGATATCACTTTAAGGGCGTGTTTGATATCATAAATAAGTCCAAGATAACAAATATAGATGAAGTTATCTCATTGTTTGGTATAAAAAAAAATAATCTGCAAAGCCCGCATTAGTCAAAGGCCCGCTCCTATTTAGGTCTTTTCTTTAGATAAGTAATCTAGCAAATTTGGGGAGATTAGTTATCTTTTTCTAATGGGAATACAAATAAAAAATATTAATTGTTAATTTAGTAATTGTTAGGGATGATTTAGTCAATTTAAAATATTAATTGGATATAAATGTAAAATCACATTATTATCCAACTAATAAATCAATGTACCAAACAGATGTATTATATTATCTAGGTTTTACAAGGTTTTATATTTTATGTACCAAACAACAAGATATGATAAATTTTAATCTTATCTTCATTTTTTATCTCGACATTATTTATCTCGTCTATTCACATATTTTATACCAAACATGCCCTGAATATATAGGATCACAATGGATTAATTTATTTATTATTGTATTATTTTATTATTTTCTACTTGTAGGCAAGATTGATGGTCTATAAAATCATTTCCTTACTCTTAACTAGTTTTCCTTTAGCCCTTTAAATTATGGATTAAAATACCTTTAGAAATTAGAAACGTAGTTGCAGAATCACAAATATGCCCATAATATACTTTTAAAAATAAAAAACATATGAGATCTAATTAATATTACTAATGTACAAAAAAATTAGATGTCACGGAAGCGAATACAAGATCTGACCGTCATAAAAAGAAATAAAAATGCAAAATAATCCATCTTGAACATTACTCGAGCTAAACTGGTGTAATGCCGAAGATAAAAAATCAGTGAAATTTATCAGTAAGGGGTTTGTTGCCGGCGACTGTGGTGGCTCTAATGGCGCCGACACCGCGAGGCGAAGCCGACGGCGACGTTGCGTCGGGAAATTCTTCGTCATCCCTGCAATTTGGCACTGCGGAGGCGCTAGAACACGTGCGCAAACTCACCGATGTTGGCGCCATGACCCGCTTCCTCCACGAATGCATAGCCTATCAGCGAGCCCTAGATCTGGAGCTTGAGAGCTTACTTTCCCAGCGCTCCGATTTAGATCGCCAACTCTCCAACCTCCACAAATCCGCCGACGTTTTGGAGATCGTCAAGGGCGACTCCTCCTACATGCTCTCCAACATCTCATCCACCTCCGCCCTCGCCGATCAGGTCTCCGCCAAGGTCCGCCACCTCGATCTCGCCCAATCGCGCGTTCAGGACACCCTCCTCCGCATTGACGCCATCGTCGATCGCTCCAACTGCCTCGACGGCGTTCACAAATCTCTCCTCGCCGAGGATTTCGAATCCGGCGCATCTTACATTCAGACCTTCCTCCAAATTGATTCCAAATTCAAAGACTCCTCCGCCGCTGATCAGCGTCAGCAGCTCCTTTCCTACAAGAAGCAGTTGGAAGGCATAGTCAAGAAAAGGCTCTCGGCAGCGGTGGATCAGCGCGATCATCCCACCATCCTCCGCTTCATCAAGCTCTTCAAGCCTCTTGCCCTTGAAGAGGAAGGCTTGCAGGTCTATGTAAGTTATCTCAAGAAAGTCATTTCCTCCAGATCCAAGGAGGAATTCGAGCAGTTACTGGAACAGATTGAACGATCTAATAACAACAGCCAGGTGAGTTTCGTGCCCTGTTTGACCAATTTATTTAAAGACATTGTCTTGGCTATTGAGGAAAATGATGAGATATTGAGGAATTTATGTGGTGAGGATGGCATTGTTTATGCCATTTGCGAACTTCAAGAAGAATGTGATTCACGGGGTTCTAATATTTTGAAAAAATTCATGGAGTACCGGAAATTGGCAAAATTAACCTCTGACATTAATTCATACAAGAGCAATTTGCTGTCTGTTCGGACGGAGGGCCCTGACCCCAGAGAAATTGAGCTTTACCTAGAAGAGATACTCTCCTTGACACAGTTGGGAGAGGATTACACCGAGTATATGGTTTCCAAAATAAGGAGCTTGACCTCTGTGGATCCGGAGCTAGGTCCCCAAGCCACCAAGGCTTTTAGGAGTGGGAATTTCAGTAAAGTTTCTCAGGACACTACCGGTTATTACGTCATTTTGGAGGGGTTCTTTATGGTGGAGAATGTGAGGAAAGCCATCCAGATAGACGAGCACGTGCCTGACAGTCTTACTACATCCATGGTGGATGATGTATTTTATGTGCTGCAGAGTTGCTGCCGTAGGGCAATTTCCACCTCCAATATTAGCTCAGTCATTGCTGTGCTCAGTAGTGCTGTGAGTTTATTGGGGGGTGAATATAGTGAAGCTTTGCAGCATAAGATGAGGGAGCCTAATCTCGGAGCCAAGCTGGTTTTGGGTGGCGTTGGAGTGCAAAAGACTGGAACAGAGATTGCCACAACCTTGAACAACTTGGATGTCAGCAGTGAGTATGCCTTGAAACTTCGCCATGAGATTGAAGAGCAATGTCTAGAGGTTTGTGTTAAAGTAGTTGCACTTCTGCCTTCTTCTATAGTGTTTATGCTTCTAATATTATAATTTGTGAGATGGCAAGAATTTGGTTTTGGAATCTAAGTGTTAAGCTGAAGCTGAAGTTTTTGAAATGATGAAAAAGTAAATATTGTCAATTGGAGATAATATAACTCTATTAGTCTATTTTGAGCGGGTACTAGCTGTTGATTGACTGCAATACTTGTTGAAGATTGGTTGTAGCTATGACTTGATGCTACTCTGTTTCAGTTTATATAAGCATCCATAGGATTTTCTACTTGCCTAAATATGACCTTGATGCTTTAAATGAGATGTCCACTTGTTATATCTTATGATTGTGGTAATGATAGAAACATGGTAGTATCTTCATGTTTTTGGTCAATTGATGATGTAACTAGTAAATGTTTCTGTTGATTTTCATATGGATATTCAATAACATGTTGCCACTGTATTCCTATGAAGTGCAATATTTATTTCGGTCTGAAAATAACGATTGTGTTGGTAATTAGTTTAGTACATCTAAAGTTTCTATGATTAGTTTAATATTCGTTAAGTTTGTAGACTACTGATGCTCTTACAATGCAACGTGATGCCTTTTCCCAAACCCAAGAGGGTTTCCTTAGGAGTAGAACAAGCTTGCTGGCTGTTGTTTTTATCCACTATCTTATGCTAGCTTCCCTTATTCCTGATATTAGTTCATAAATTCGGACTGAATCTTGTTGGTCACTTCAGGCATTCCCCGCACCAACTGACAGAGAGAGAGTAAAATCTTGCTTATCTGAACTGATTGAAATGAGCAATGGTTTTAAGAAGGCTTTGAATGTTGGAATGGAGCAGCTTGTGGCCACTGTGAGCCCTCGAATTCGGCCAGTTTTAGATAGTGTGGCAACCATCAGCTATGAGCTTTCTGAAGCAGAATATGCAGACAATGAAGTAAATGATCCATGGGTGCAACGGCTCCTTCATGCTGTTGAGGTCAATGTGGCATGGCTTCAGCCACTGATGACAGCCACAAATTATGACACATTTGTGCATCTTGTAATTGACTTCATTGTGAAAAGGCTTGAAGTGATCATGATGCAAAAACGATTCAGTCAACTTGGTGGTCTTCAGCTCGATAGAGATGCCAGGACACTGGTAAGTCATTTCTCCAGCATGACCCAAAGGACTGTTAGAGACAAGTTTTCCCGGCTAACCCAGATGGCTACTATTCTGAACTTGGAGAAAGTCTCTGAGATTTTGGATTTCTGGGGAGAAAATTCAGGGCCCATGACTTGGAGACTGACTCCTGCTGAGGTCAGAAGAGTATTGGGTCTCAGAGTAGATTTTAAACCTGAAGCTATTGCTGCTCTTAAGTTGTAGCCTCCTACTTTTTGTTTGTCGTTTCTCATTCATCTTTTTATTTACTGTCGCAGCATTTTTTTCCCAACGAGATGAGAATTCAAATTGCAATCGTTCTTCGAGTTTATTTGGTCTTTTCATTTGAGTTGTTTTGTAGCGAATGTATGTATGTATACTGGTGGTCTGCACGATGGCGTACTTGTCCTCTTAATAGGATGAGATAGTTGATATTGTTATAGAATCATTGTAGCCTTTACTTTGTTGAGGAAATCCTAAAGCGATTACTGAGCCTCAAGTTATAAAAGAACTAGCTGGGTGGTAGTATGGATTTATATAAATTACAATGTGTTAAAGATAAACAGATTTATCATAACTTGGAAGAATTTCATATACAAAAGGATTCTTATCTTACATAATATATTAAATTACTAATTACTGATTGTCCTTGTAAGTTAAAATCGGCACAATCAATTTTATCTTTTGCTAATTTAGTTTAAGATTGGTTGATCGCATCTTTTCTCTGCAATGCTGTCAATTTTCCTTAGAATGTACATTGAGATGAATAAACTGAACTTGCTCTCATTATTGTCGGTGAAACGGGCATGAGTCCATAGTTGAATACATTCTCTGCTAGCTTTATGTATAGCTAAATTGTGTATCTTTGGCTCTGATAGAGTATTTGGTGAAACGTGGAAATGCACATAAAGTTGTATTATTGTATATAGAATCATACATCTGTAGACGAAAATAATTTACAACAACCATTTGCCATGGAAACATAAATTCCAGATCGGCAGTCAAGACTTAAGAAGCCATAACTATACATATTATTCGCAATTATAGACACCTGTACCCAATTTACAGTTAACAAGACCGCCATAAGAGGGCCAAAAAGTTCATAGGTACTCCCATTTTACAGAATCCCTCACCGGTTCGCTAGTTTCCTTGAGAGCAGAACTCAGGCACAGCCACATATTTCTTTGATGAGTTGCATATAAATCGGCCACATAATTATTTCAATCACCTCTTCTTAATCTTTTCCTTGCCTTCAAAATGAAAAAGAAACAGCCCAATTAGGTAATTACTCATCCAGTCTTGAATGTCTAGTAAATCACATGCTTGTTTCAGAGAAATGCTAAAACTTACCAAATATAATATTCGATTTCAAGGGGAACCTCACAGAAGATCCTTTCAATTTCACATCCGTGAGTTTCTTACTCCTTGGTTTTTCTATTGTAGAAACATGGCTTGTGCTTCCTCCCGTTAAGTTATCAATTCCTTTTTTTACCTTTTCATGGTAAAGAGCTGGGGGTGCAAGTTTCAATTGAGGCGTGTTTTCTATCTGAATCCATTTCTGATCTTTTTCAAGGCTATGCAAGAGCTCAAACTGTTGCAACCAAGTTTAGAGGCAGTCATAATATGACTTTTTCAGCAAATGGCGAAAAAAAATTAGGAAGAGGCTTAAAACAGTATATAATACTAGAAAGTAAGCATATGATAACATACCCTTGGTAGATGGGAGCTGGAGGAATTATCTCCAAACTCGTGATCATGAAGATGCAAAAGAGGCGTGCTACGTGCTTGCGGCATGCTTGATTGGGAGCTACTCACTAATCCATTCTCTGCAAGAGTATACATACCACTAGACCTTTGAGCTTTCCTTCCTGGACTACAAATGGGACATCCTACTATGGTCCCACTAAATGAGGCCCTGTTTTCCGGAAGTTGACAATGAAGATGTGTTGCATGACCACAATTATATAGTTGAATGCTAGGATCCAAAGAATTTTTAGCAAGTAGAGAGCCACAGATACAGCAAACAAGGCTCCTAGGGGAATAACCATGAGAAGCTCCTTTCATGAGCAAACTCATTGTATAATATGTATCGTCCTCGATCAAACTTTTTGCAGTGTCCTGCATATCGAAAACATTATAGTGAGAACAAAAACTGATATTAAGAATATGTCCTACCTCTCGAAACCAAAGTGAAATGATCGTGATATCACTAAGCATATTTAACTCTTCACTATGATTTTGGTTGCACAACTGCACCGACATAGAAGCATAGTTAACATGGTTATAATTTGGACATATCTTAGTTTCCTGGGTAAGGGATTAGTTGACTCGTCTGCAACCTTTGACAGAAGCATGGTTAAGTTGGGCATCATTCCAAGAAAATCATTTTGTACTCTTAACAGTCATTTTTCTTTGGATGATAAGCTTATTTGCAGAAACTATCCTACCGCGTCCAAGTGGAATGACCTATGGCGTAATATATTAAGTTTGTAGGACTATTTCCACGATCATGTCGGTCCTAGCCTTGGATGTGTGAGAAATATATCCTGAGAAGGTAAAAGCGAAAGACCTGTGAAACTCTCCACAATACTGAATATATGGGTCTAGATCAGAAGAGAGATGCCCACCTAAAGCTCAATCAACAGGAGTTTACTGATGAACTGCAGCCACAGCCGCCACACCACACCCTCCCCCCATTGAACCAACCAACAACCGGTGCACAAAATGATTCCTTCGTTTGTTTTATCTAAGATCCCAACCCACATCATAACAAGAATCAGATAAGGCTACAAATTAACTAGGGATAGTAGAAGCATCAGGCCATGTCGGCAAGAAGTGGTTGAAGGCAATCATTTGTGATTCTAGGGAAGAAAATGACTCCAACCTAATCCAAAAAAGAGTATCCAAGTACAATTATTTGATGGGGAGAAAATTGTTTCAACCTGATACAAAAGGGTATTCGATTAATATTATTAAGGTGCATGAATCGCAATGACTGCAAATAGTTTCTCCTCATAGCCATCGACGGCATACAAAGGATACCATTTTATTAAATTACCTTCTCCTCAATATTTAATCAAGAAACTGTCAATCCAAAAGTTGATGAATGCGGAAAGTAAATGTGCCCTAAATACAGCAGAAGACATTGAAGACGCACCAGAATTCTTCTTTCAAAATCATATCTCCCAAGTATCCCCAGTATTGTAAGCTTAAAATCACCAAATTCTTGATTGCCATTATCAGAAAGAAGCTTCAACATGATTCGTGGGAGCCGAACATATCCAATCATTCCCTCAACAATTTCTTTAATGAAAATGGAGAATATTTTCCTTATCATTTGAGCACATTTACCATACTTGGATACTTTCCATTTTAATGTATGCGCTTCTTCTTCTTGAATTATAGATCCAGTATGTGAGTCCTTAAGTGCTTCCTTAGAATTTCTGGAATCCATCAATGGCTCACAAAACCTATGGTGAAAGAAAAATCAGCAACGCAATAATCATTACAGCACTTTTTCAGAAAAGATTGACTCACGAATCAAGCAACTGAAACCAGAGGCACTCGGACTCTTCAGGCTGCAGACGAGGACTATTTCTCTGACACAATCCAATACAAGCATGTACAATATCAAGTATTTCAGCTACCTGCAATAGTACTAGAAGCATTAATAATATTGAGAGACGAGACCCCGAGGGGGGGGGGAGGATAGAGTTAAGTTCAGGTCTCAAAATACCACTTTTTTCTTCAGAAGTGCATTTAGATTATCCACAATAGTACAAGACAATGATTTCTGGATTTCTGCATCAAGCATGACAAACTTCTCATTGAGATGAGAAAGAATTAGATGAAGGGCACTTCCAACCTCTCCAACCCTTTCTAACAAGAATGAAGCAGCATCAGTTATGTTGTATTCCTGGCATAAACGTAAGCAGTGTTCCACTCTATAGCTTTCAGAAGTTTCCAAGAACTTGAGAACTGATTTGCAATCGAATCGACACAAGAGCTGCAGGAGTTAAACATCAAAACTTATTCCTAGCCACTCTTCAGAAAATTTAAGATATACACATTAAAATGCTTTAGCATTCCAAAGCTGTCACTAGCCTTCTTTATTAAGTATCACTTATATGATTCAGAAAGTTTCACCTCAAAATAAAGCTCCATCAATTCATCAGTCACATTAACTCGATTGTTATGTAGAAGTTTCAGGGAACTAGATATTGCTTCCACATAAGCTTGGACACCAGTTGACTGCAGCCTAGCATTTCTTGCTGAAGGACAATCTAGAGTGTCAACATTTTGTAAGCAAGACATGTCAAGGGTACCAGTTGTCTGGACCTCAATAATCGTCTTTAGATAAAGGAAAAGGCTTTCTGGGTGAGACTGAAGCTCAGACAAAATATAAGGAATTCTCCCGGAAAAATGGTCAGTAATTAGAAAGTAAGTCGCTTCTCTGCAAAGTATGACAAGAATTGGTCATCAGCAAAGAATAAAATTACTCTCTTGTAAATGAATCCCGAGTATAATAAGTTCACAGAAATGGATTAAAAACATAACCTGCTCAGTTTGACAAGATCTGGAATGCGAGAAATAACAGCTGATTCAAAAGCATTAGATTCTTCATTATCAAGCAGCCTTAACATATCATAGATAAAAGAGAATGCATATACAGGCTCCTGTATTGCTTTTATATAACTGTCCATAGCAGCAACTAATTGATGGCTAATGGCATGTATGTAGCCACAGACCTGCACAAAGAAATAAGACATCTCATTACCATACCAGTAGGAAAGATTTAGTTTCTACTGTGCGGTCTTTGGTAAAGCAGAACATCGAAAACAGCAAACACAAGAACTAATCACTGACTGGAGATGACTTTATCATGATACTCTCGCAACATGGTTAAAACTTAGTAAATTTAATTCTTTATATCCCATGTAATAGTATTTTCAAGAGAAACTGGAATACAATCATGAGGTTTTTGTACATTATACCATTTTTATCCTCACCCTTTCATGATGCAAAGGCAGATGAACAAATGTCAATCAGTATATCCAATACACGGGTAATAATACCTGGTAAAATTGAGCCTTCTCAGATAAATGCAACAAATAAGGAGCATCCCACTGAGTTTCAGGCACCACTTGTATCAGAGAAAGCAGTTGTTTCTCTCTCTTTCTGTATATATTAGTTGTCTTCTCTGACAAAGTATCAGAGATAGTGACCTCGGAAGTCAAATATTGCAAGATTTGACTCAAAATATCTTTAGATACAGTAGCTTGTCCATATCCCACATAGTAAGCTATGAAATCGTACATGTAGCCTATATCTTTTTTTGAAGGCCAGACTTCTAACAAATTTATATCAGTGCTGCAGACAAGACTGTCAGACCTGAAGTAACCAGCTTCAAGAACACCAGCAAGAATATCCACCACTCTTTGGACCAATTTATCACTTTCATCTGACTCCATGTTGATATTAGTTGCTTCCTCGGAAGGTTGGCCCAGTGCAGATAGTTCGACATCTACAAAAGCCAATTTTAAAACCTGCAGAGTGGCTTCAGTATCCAATTCTAAAAGATGAAGCAAGTTCGCATGGGCTCCGCTTGATGATAAACTTGTAACAGTCCACGAATTTGGAGCACTTGAATCCTCTAAAAGGAAATCTAGAAGCTCCTTTCTAAGAGAGGTCACACGCTGAGGCAAAAGATTTCCATGTCCTGCAAAACAGTGACAGCTCAAACACGGTTATTGGTCAATAACTTTAAGCCTCTTAAACTAAATCTAAAATTTTGGTCATAAAATGCACATACTTTACAAATTTTGGAATTTGGCCCAAGTCTAAAGTTCATTGGCCAAATAACTTAATTGTTCGGAATTTGATGGGCAACCCGAGGCTACTGTTAGAAAGCTCCCTACAATAGCTTTCTAATGGTACATGGCACATGAATCAAAACTCTGATAAAAAACATGAAGATATAAATTTTGTGTACTGTACTTTACCAACATTTTAGATTTGGTTTTAGATTTGGTTTTAAACTAAAATTTATCATAATGTGTATTTACAGGCAATTAACCCTAAACTAAAACAACTAAGCTTTATACTCTAATATTACTCTCTTTAATCCAGTGTGTAGTAATACTACATATTCTTTAAGATCGCTTATTGATCTTTTGTGATGTACTTAAAGCACTCAACACTTAAAAGTGTGTTCTGTTCAAATACTTAAAAATAGATAAACTCAAGATTGCAATTGGAAATGAAAATTGAGCTTTCCCATTAAGAGGCCGAGATACTTAAAAACACAAAATCATCAATTTGAAACAAACCTGGAGGAAAAGCAAGACCCTGGAAGCAATACTTCAGGTAGACAAGCACCCTATACCTGCTTCCAAGGGCAAAGATATTGAACTTGACATGGTAAATAAAGGGAATAAAGCAGGACATGTTAACAGAATTTCTGAATGACAGGACAACTTATCAGCAATAGCAAGAAGTTGCCAGAGTCACTTAGATACTCCAAACAGAAGCTAGTTGTGAGTCATAGCAAATTACCCGAGGGAAGTGGCATTTTCTCTTGTGCTATCTCGTAATACTAGCAGGAGCTCCTCAAGAGGTGTCCTAAAATCATCCAAACCTTTGTTAAACAAATATATCAACGCACAATCCAACCTGTGTTCCCTGCATAAACGGACAACCTACCACACAATTATCAGACAATACCAGTTCCATAATTTAAAAGGATCTATAATTAGGAATTTGGAAGAAAAGGCAAAACATAGCTTTCACACTAGAAATACAGATGAAACAAGATACTTAGTGCCCAACCTGATTAAAATCCAAGGACAATATATCCATGTGCAGGACGCACTGTTCAATTCGCTGCAACCAACCTCTCTTGCTATAGTGCTCCACTAATTCTTGCATGACCTTCAAAAGATACCAATTACTAAACATGGGAATTACTTACTGGAAAATAAATAGAGAAATAAAGAAAACTGAAATATCTAATCTTAGATACCCCAGGTGGAAGTGATCCCAGCATATCTTTCAAAATGTATGGCTCCAAGAGTTCCAAAAATGTCTCTACAAGAAGAAAACAAAGCATATCTAAATTATATACATGTAGTCATCTTTCTAATTGTTAGCCCTAACTACATCCAACAGAGGAAGGGGGAAAATCACCTTTTTGGTGAGCGTCAACAAATTTACTCATGATATCATCAAACAGGATGTCAGTTCTCCTGATATGCACACAAAATTCAACAGCAACACCACCAACACGGATGTATTGCTCCTTAATCTCATGGGACTGGTCCACCTTTGTGTTTTGGTTGTAACAAGCAACAGATATGTAAGAAAATACTTCAGTAACATATGCCTGAAGTAACTCCGCAAGATAGGGCATAATGATTCTTTGTAAGTCATCCAAGTCTTTCGGAAGATCTACGAGACCATGTGATTGGCCATCATAAAGTGCCATCGCCATATTTAAGGCACCAATCCAATCACCGGCTTTTCGCAGAACTTCAATTCTTTCCTTCCATGAGAGAAGGCGAGAAACAATGAGATGGTCCTGTCCAAGTATGTATACAGTAGCACCCCTAACACAAATACTGTTGTGATAAGCGTTCTCAGGGTTCCCAAAAGTATTAGTAAAATAAATATGATGAGAAATCAGATTATCCCCTCCAAAGCCATCCACAGAAAAGCTAGTCTGGTGGATCAAATTTCCATCTTTTGCATACAAACAGAGGTGTGCTGTCGATGTGAGGATGGCCAGCATCTGGACATACAAAAAGATGTTCAAGATATTTCCTTGTATAGTTACCTATTAATTTAGGCCTCAGGCAAGTGAGAATGATAAATTTTATGACACATGATAACAGATGCAGTAAGAAAACCTGATCTCCCAACCATGCCAGACCAACAGCTGCGCTTTCAAGGGTCCACTTTTCTATTACTTTTAACTCTGATTTCAATAGCCTAGCAATCTGAACTTTCTGATCCCAAGCAATGGCAAGCAATGAAGCTTTATCCGACGCCTCAGCTACAGCATTTTCTGGAAAAAGAAATTAAATCAAACTAACATTTGCAGTAAACAGCAATTGCTGGAAATTATCAAACCTCACTAACTCATACCAGAGGATCTCCATGCTGCATACGGCATGGAACCCTCCCTGACGCCATCAGGTTTGGGAATTTGAGCATATACTTCCACAGTGGGAATGACTTTTGCCTTCGGAGAATATGAAACCCGCAAGATTCAGATAGGTGAAAAATGCAAGCGTACACTCAAAAGTAATATGAGTCATAAGGAACAATAAATCAGTGACAAATGCAGCCTCCCAAAGAACATTACCACTAGAGCAGACTGATGCGTGATAAATATGACAACGCCCTCATCAACCATGCCACCCATCATGCTACTAATACTACTAGTAGAAACTGCAGCATTACTCTGTGAGGACAGCATTGCACCTCCATATCCTTCGTTGTATAGCAAAGGAGAAGCACATACTACTCTGCTAGTAGTTTCATCTAAAAGTTTCTGAAACATTAATTCAAAATTTCAAATGTGTTAGTTCAAGGAAAGATGACATTGGTAATAAAAGTTTCATTGCCTCTGATTGATCTTTACCATAGATTTTGTATAAGATATCCTATTGAGCCATGGAACCACGGAAAATCGAATCAACTTGACCACACCCTTGCTGTCACCGCTAACCACATTAAATTGACGAGTAACTTGAGTATCTTGGCCCAGATATAGCATGTGAACTACTGGAGCTCTATGTTCAGTGATAACCTTAAGTGCTGAGGCCTTCTGCACATCCCAAACAGTGTAATGACCATCACCATATCCTGCAAAGAGTATGTCTCCTTGCTGATTGAAGCACATGGAAGTTACAGGGACATGAGATCTATCCCCTTGCAAACCAAGGGAAGTCATCTGAAAGCACATTCATGTACATCATTTAGTAAGCAATACAAGTCTATACAATAATATGCCATCTGGTCTAATCTACAAAGCTGTGGCGACTAGAACAAATTATACTCATGTGGAACTATTAAGCACAACACATAGGGAGCCCATATTATTCTGTCAATTTCGACAAATGAACTATCAATTTCGACAAATGAACCAGTGATTTTGTCATCTACAATTGAATAGCATCAAAACTAATAAATGATATCAGCAAATATAAATAAGTATATACCAGACCTTTGTATCCATGTTGTCGACATGATGCGCAGTATACTTGCTGGGCAAAACAAAAATTGATCCTTTCGACATTCCAACGGCAATGTAGTTCAAATGTACAGACAGAACTTGGGGGGATCCATGATCTTGCCGAAAGGCTTGCGATGAGATGGTTTGGGTAACAACATTGTCAGAACGAACATCAAAGTAGCCTAACACAGTAGATCCCCTTTTAACACCCTCAAGCCTCATAGGCTGTGCAGCTGCACCCTCTTCATAGTGCAAACCTGTAAATGCGTGTTTCTTCTCAACTTCTTCAGCCAATTCAAGTGGCTTTAAAGAAGAATCAGATTTCTGCTGCAATTCCGTACAGTTATCCTCGTCTTCCCCTAGTGAAACCAAGTCTTCACGTAATTCTTCAGCATCATTATGTCCACTAGTATAATCACCACTCCCAGGTTCAGCCACAGTGTTTCCGGCATTACTTACTTCTTCTCCTCCAGTTATATCTTCGCCATGATCAACACCACTCGAAGCTGGACTGGGTAAAGCCATCTCATCAGATTCATCAGCAGCTTTAACTTCAGCACATTCCTCATCCTTTTTACTGAAGGAATGAAGCGATACTTGCTCAATTACAGGAATTTGATCCTTTTCACTTTCAATAATAGAAGCATTATGAGAATTACTAGTTAGCATTGTGGATTCAACATCATTGTCTGCTCTCAATATTTCATTCTCACATGATGATGCCTCGAGAGTAGCATCCTCATCAAGCTTGTGCTGATGCCTATCTTCTGGAGAATATGCTCCGTGATCGCCATCACCACCACCACAATCATCATCCGGAAAGTCTGAATAGATATTTCCCCGAGGAAGTTGAACTCCTTCTTCTTGAGACTGGCTGAGATGAACGGTGGAAGGCGCAGCTGATGGCGACGAATCGGAACTAACAATATTTTCCGCAATTTCAGAAAGCGAGCTCTGAAGAGCGGAAGCGGCCGTACTTGATCGTCTCAGCTTGATGGCGGTGGCGTGGGGAGTGGGAATCGAACGAGAGGCGGCAGCCGCCGCAGCCAGTGCAGCCCCAGGCTTCGCATTAGATCTGACGGCACCATTACCAAATAACGGCGGCAAAACCCTACCCACATAGTTAACTCTAATACTACTTGTAGCCGAATTATATCTATAGTTATGGGACTCTCTCAAAGTAGCCGGGATGTTGTTGTCATCTTCATCGTCAGCATTGAGAGGAGCAGAGGGGGAAGAAGGAGGAGAAGAATGGTTGAGGAGGATTTCGTCGACGGTGCGGCGGTGACGATCTTCTTCATCGGAGTCGGTTTCGGCGCCGTGCGATTGGAGAAGCGAATCGAGATCTACATCTACATCCACTGCGGTTGAATGCTCCATCAGAGCAGTATTTTGTTCGTTTAGCTTCCTACTTTTCTAGTTTCCCTTAAATAAATAAGTTGAGATTGTCGTCATCATCTTCTTCCCCAATCCTCTGAAATTCCAGTAGGATTTATTTGGACACGTGTCTATATTTCTTACTCCGTATTAGTTTGAAGCCCATATGGATGATGGGCCGCACCGTTCAACTTAACTTTCGCCTAGACCTCCATATAGTCCGGCCCATTATTTCATATGCCAATGTCGCCCCACTACCAACTTCACACTTTTTCTAAAATTGCATATGAATTTAAGATTTGCTTGGGCTGCTTGTTCGGTAACGCGAAACGGTAAATCCTCATACCGACCCGACCCGATACCCGCCTGGGAACGGTTTTTTGAAACCTATAAATTACGGAAACGGGAATGGAAGTCAATTTCAGAGTTTTGCGTGAATGAGAGTACCCGTTTCCCGAACATGAATATCCATATTTCTCGATTAATTAATTATTTATAATAACTATATATTTTGTAGCTTGTATTGTTTAAATATATTAAAAATAAATTAAATTTTACATTTATAATAATTACTATATTATTATTGCAGCTTGTGGTTTATGTTGGATTATAATAGGGATGTTTATGTGGGATTTTGGATGTTTATTATGATGTTGGTTTGTGTTGGATTTGAATTAGATGATTATGATATATGACTATAAAGTGTATTATGTGTGCAAAAAGGAATATGATGATTGCCTTAAAACAACCAAAATTTGCTTCTTTTTTTTTTCAAAATTCGCGATACTGGTTACTGATAACCGACGAATTTCCCGAGACGGGGAAATGGAAATTCCCCTTTATCGATCCTGGAATAGGAATCGGAACGGGAAATGTTTTGGGGGTTATAGGGAACAAGTTTCCCGATCCAACCCGACCCGATGATCAGTTATCACCCCTAGATTTGCATACGAAATTTCAAATTTATCTAAAATTTACAAACAAAATCAATTTTTTTCCAAATTAAAACTGACATAATACTTAAAACGAGGTTGTTTTGACTTTTGATCGAGAGGAGTATCCCAAATCAATTTATATCGCGTTAAACAAAAGAATAACAACACTAGTAATAAAACGCGCGACGAGTAACAAAAAATAAACGGTCAAAGGAAGAAGGTAGCTCACATATTGAAAAGACGTAACTATCCTCAGATGAGAAGTGAAAATTACTGAGAGGGAGGGCAGAGGCAGCAAAATTAGGTTAGAATTCTGGAAGCTAAATAAAAGAGGGAGGAGGGCCTCTTTCTCTCTCAGATTGTTTCGGATAGATCTCACACACCACAGAGAGAGAAAAAGGTAAAGGGAAATCCCATAAAATGAAAAAGAATTTTTTGGTATGCAAAGTCTTTCTCAAATCTCCTCCTGCTTTCTTCCAATACTTCTGCTGCTGCTATTTACTCACAAATACATACATAAACACATACATATATCCTTTTCTGGTTTTGCCCTTGATTCGCTGACTCTTATATTTATATATGCATCCCCCCTCTCAGTAACCCGCTTACTTTTGATTATTTTTTGGGGGGTTTGGAATTCTCGCCGACTTTCCAGAATGAGGGTTATTTCTTTTTGTGGTGTTTCGGTCGAGGGCTGGCTGTCGGCGTTTTGATTGAGAGCTGTCTTTTTGTATTTATTCATGACGGTTTGGATTTACCAAAACTATGTTTTTTTCCCCTTCCTTTTTATTTGGGGGGATGTGATTTTCTTTCTGCGGGCAGGGAGGTGGTACGGGATTAGACCTTGTTCGATTGAAATGGGCGGTAAGTCTAGCCCTTTCGAGATACATGTACTAATATTAGTTTTTGAATTGTTATTCATTGGAATAGTATATCAAGCTTTACATAGCATAATATCCACCAATTACATATATAGCGTGGTGCCTTTAAGTTTGAATCTTTTGCTTCCTTGTAAGCGATCCTTTCAAGTGGATGCTGCTGCTTTATTTGGTATGGGGCAAACATATTTCTTGGGTTTCCTTATTCCTGGATTAGGGTGTTGTCCACCAATGGATTGGGCTAGTGTGGGAGCATAGTTGATCTTGATTTGGAGTCCGTTCCCCTTGTTACCTTTGGTTTTTGAAAAGGGAACTTGTCAAATGGATTTCTAGTTTTTGGTGCTGGTTTCATTTGGAGAATAATTACCAAATGTGCTGTTGACTGTGAAAACCGACCTCTTGTGTGTACCCAATTGACCTTGAATATCTGGCTAGTGGCAACAGAACTATGAAAACCGACCTCTTGTGTGTACCCAGTTGACCTTGAATATCTGGTTAGACACCCAAGACTTCCAGTTACCTGAAACTTACCATATACTACCCAAAGAACATGGAAGTGAAATGACCTGTTTCCTTGCACATCACATTTTTAAGAACCCGAAATGATGCTTTTCATATTCATCATACTTAAATGCCTGTCAGCCCATGTCAATGCAATCTGCAGATGGTTTTCTCTTTTCCCTGCTGCCATTATAACAATATAAGCGTGCAGATTCTATTGGTGGAGTCCAGCCTCAAATTGTGTTTATTGTGTGAAAACACTTGAAACCTAAGAGAATCATGGCAGAGAATACTGAAGTTGATGACCGTGTGGATCTTGATGATGATAACTACACTGAAGAAGATGATGAAGAACCCATGGAAGATGAGGGAGCTGTAGAAGGTGGTGAAGACAATGAAGAAGAACCCCAGGAGGATACCAGAAGTGAGGATGGTGAGAAAGGTCAATCTCCAGGAACAGATAAAAACGATATCTGCATTGGGGATATGGAAGATAAAGAGAACCCAACACCCATTAACGAAGAAGAGAAAGCGAAACATGCTGAACTTCTTGATCTTCCTCCTCATGGCTCTGAAGTTTTCATAGGAGGGCTTTCTCGAGATATTTCAGAGGAAGACTTGAGTGAACTCTGTGAAGCCCTTGGTGATATCTTTGAGGTCAGTTGATAGGAAGAACATTACCTGCAATTATTCGTAGCAAACGTATACTTTTGCATATAACTATCTCTCTTGATTACTCATAGCTTCATCATTTAGCAGATAAGGGTAATGAAGAATAGGGATACTGGTGAAAGCAAGGGCTTTGCTTTTGTAGCCTTCAGAAGAAAAGATGAGGCACAAAAGGCAATTGAAGAGTTACATAACAAGGAATTCAAGGTGATTTGCACCTTATGCCTAGAAAAATATTGAGAGAGCGTTCCTTTTATTTTGCATCTCTAATGGAGACAATGTTAGCCTTTCTTGTGTTAACTATTTCCTTTTTCTGTTCTTCTGCCTGTTGGCATAAAAAACAATTCTCTTTGTTACCTGTCATGTCTTTCTTCATTTCAGGGCAGGACGCTGCGATGCTCACTTTCAGAAACTAAATACAGATTGTTCATAGGCAATGTACCTAAGGGATGGAATGAAGATGATTTCAGAAAGATTATTGAATCGACAGGTCCTGGTGCTGAAACAATTGAGCTAATAAAGGTACATGTCATATTCAATTGCGAGTTCAGCTGTCTGTCAGCAAAGTACATAAATTGTCATTGTTTGACCTTGTTCACTTTATTACTACAGGATCCTCAGAACCCTGGTCGTAATCGTGGCTTTGCCTTCGTGGAATATTACAACAATGCTTGTGCTGATTATTCCAGGCAAAAGATGTCCGCGGCGAGCTTCAAGCTGGATGGTAACGCACCAACTGTAACATGGGCTGACCCGAAGATTACACCTGATCATTCTGCTGCTGCTGCGCAGGTATAATCTCAAAACTGAAAAGGAACCTTACCACCAATGTCCATTTATTGATGGTCTGAAGCTCCCTTGGGCTTCGTAGACTGGAAAGTAGTTTAGATTCTCTTATTTACTCAAGTGCTGGATTTTAAAATTCTGATGATGAGTACTTCAAATGGAGTAGATATCTTCTCACTTTGGAGTAACATTCAAGATGTTACTTGAAAACTACTGACTTAAGTTAGAATCCGTTTTGCCTCATTGTGCTTTGGTTATTTAGTATACTCCATTATGAGAAGTTCTGGGCCAAATATACACATTTTTAGTGGAGAAATGTGTCAATTGTGATTACCCTGCAATAACAATCGGAATTGATTTTGCTCTGTTGTCATTAAGTATCATTTATCTATTTGCTAGGAGAATCCTCATAGCAAATTCTTCGTTAGGTTTGCAGATTGTGACAAGCCTAATTGCTTGAAACAGGAGGAACATGTATTCATAAAACTAATGTTTGATGGAAGAGCAACATTTATTTATACGTTAAGCACTTAAAATATGAAAATAGATGATGAGAGTATCGCGTCTTATCCTCCACCACTGGTGCACTGCTAGTTACTCCTTTGTTTTGCTTGTATGGACTTATGAAATGGTTATGTTGCTATACTTAGTGAGCAGAATACTGAAGTTGCTATACTTAATGCTTGTTGCGATGTTATTTTTAGACTTTTTTTCTTTTTAATGTCTGTTTAGGTCAAGGCCCTATATGTGAAGAACATTCCTGAAAATACACCGACTGAACAATTAAAGGAAATCTTCCAGCAACATGGGGAAGTCACAAAAGTTGTTATGCCACCTGCTAAAGCTGGTGGGAAGAGAGACTTTGGCTTCATACACTATGCAGAAAGATCGAGTGCGCTTAAAGCAGTAAAAGAGACAGAAAAATATGAGATAAATGGTTTGTTCTGACATATTACTTTTTTATTATCTAGCATAAATTGCCATGCTTGATTAGTAATGTGATGTGATGCCGTGATGAGGCTCATGTTTAATGATAATGCAAATGTATGTTGATGCATAAGAAAGCTATGCCTTTGCTGTTCATTTGGGTGCAGTTCAGGTTTGGTCAAATTTTGCTAGTTGTGATGATGATGCACAAGAAAGCTATGCCTTCCCCGTTTATTTTCAAGAATTGTGTACGTCTTCCTTGTTGAAGTATTTGGACGAAGAATGATATTAGTAAAACATATGTGCAGGCCAGGCGTTAGAAGTTGTCCTTGCAAAGCCTCAGGCTGAGAAGAAGTTTGATGCTGCTAATCCCCACAACCCTCAAGTTCCAAACTACATTCCTCATCCAGGATATGGGGGCATACCCGTTAATCCTTATGCGTCTATAGCTACTGGATATGGTGGAGCTGGTGGATTTCAGCAGGTAGTCAGTGTGCTCTTTTTTGTTCCGTTTTTATTGTTTCCTTTGATTGTGTGTTCTAACATGCTGTGACATTTTCAGCAGCCTATGATATATGGAAGGGGACCAATGCCAGCAGGAATGCAGATGGTGCCAATGGTTTTACCCGATGGTCGAATTGGCTATGTTCTGTAAGTTGCCTTGTAATATGAGAATTGAGAAGTGTTGATTGTCGTTGTGACAAAATAAACTTGTGTATATTGCAGGCAGCAGCCTGGTGTACAGATTCCTCAGCCTGTGAGACCACGGAGGAATGATAGGAGTAATGGTGGCGGTGGAGCACAAGCACGGGGAGGAGGGGGCAATGGTGGTGATGATAGTAACCGTAATAGACGGTACAGGCCTTACTAGAAGTGGGGAGAAGCAAGTTATAATGTACCTGGATTAGCTAGAAGAGGGGAAATGAAGGTGGTGAATGAAAACATTAGAGACCATGACAGAAATTCAATACCCATCCCTCTAATGTTGTTTGCCATTTTTGGTTCGTTTGTTGAATGGAAAAAGATTGTTGGCGAGTTTGTTCTTTTGGTGTCGTGTTGTTTGTTCATTCAAGTAGTTATTAGACAAAATAACAGCCATGGGCCGAAGGAAAGCAATCTATATGTCGTGGACAGCAAAAAAGCAAAAGAAATATCACCAATCAAGGCCGTGGAGTTGCATAGAGACACGTGTTGGTATCAGTATTACTATTACATTACGTGTATATGATGATTGAAACAAACGATCAGTCATGTGAACATACATCGATAAGTTGAAAAGATTAAGGGCACGAGATGAAATTGATTGAATTATGAAAATAACAAAATCTATAGCTTCTATGTTGAAGGCAGAAAAGTAAGGTACTCGTGGTTTTTGAAGCTAACCTCCAAATTGGGTTGGAAGAAGGAAGAGAAGGTGTATGTATCAGGGAAGATGGAGTTGGTGAAGTCTGGTCTCCAGCTGGTGTAATTGATGAGGCCATTGAGGATTGATGCGGAGGGGCTTAACAACATTAACTGCAGCAGATGACTGCTCATTCCCTCTCGCTGCTGCTTTATTATCGTTTCTGTCCTTTTTTTTGTTGGCTGTGGCTCTCTGTAGCGCCATCAAAACATCAGAACCACTCAGCCGCTGCTCCGCCTCACCACCTGAACCCTTACAGACGGCCACCGAGTCACGCTTTGGGGCGGAGGAGATGGCGCCCACGGCTAGGGTTAGCGCGCTCCACATGCTTCTGCTCTACTATTATTATCGCAGAGAATCGAGATGGCATATTATTATCCTCGAATTGGGCTGCAAGCCCAACAACCAATATCAACATATTTTTCTGTTGAAAAATAACAGGTCCAATTATTCTACGCCCTACACTACAACACAATGCCTCTAAACAGCACCACAACAAATACCGAAACCCATTAACTGCAATTTAGGGTCAATTAAACTGACTTTCCCTTAATATGTTGTTGTCATGCACTTTAATTAGTCAAAGTAGTTGTGATGTTTTTGCTGCTTAGCTATATACATGAATAGCAGGTAGGTTCCACTTGGAGAGATGAATCGTATTTCTTTGAATTATATGTGGTACTGATACATAATAATTTAATGAATGAGGAACATGTATATATGTATGTATATTTGATGATATTAAGTTGAAGTGGCAGTTTGAAGTTGGATAGGGTACTTGTCGATACAATCGAACCAGGGATTCGAAGGGCGACATTCCTCGGCAGGGATTTCCCGCAAGGCTTTCCATACGGCACTGTTGCACTTGAAACCAGAGCCGAAGGCGATCTGCCAGAGTCGGTTCCCCCTGGAAACCCGGCCTTTGGCCTCGGTGTATGCGAGTTCGTACCAGAGCGAGCTGCTGGACGTGTTGCCGAACCTGTGTAGGGTCATGCGAGATGGCTCCATGTGCCACTCTGTGAGCTGCAGGTTGTTCTCGATGGCGTCGAGCACTGCCCTGCCTCCCGCGTGGATGCAGAGGTGCTCGAAGGCGAGCTTGAAGTCCGGTATGTATGGCCTGACCCTGGCGCCGAGCAGCTTCCTCTTGAGGAGGGTGATGAGGAAGACGAGCTGCTCGGAGAGGGGCAGCACGAGGGGCCCGAGCGTGGTGATGTTGGTCTTGAGGGCGTCCCCGGCCACGGCCATGAGCTCTCTCGCCAACGACACCCCGACCACGCCCTTGTCGTCCTCCTTCTGGTAGACGCAGCGGTAGCTCTTCTCGTCGGCCCCCTTGTGGGTCCGCACGGTGTGGACGAGCTGGTACTTGGAGCGGCGGCTGTCGCGGGGCTTGTTGGAGAGGAGAATGGCGGCGCCCCCCATGCGGAAGATGCAGTTGCAGAGCAGCATGGAGCGGTCGTTGCCGAAGTACCAGTTGAGGGTGATGTTCTCGGTGCTCACCACGCATGCGTAGGTGTCCGGGTTGGCCTGCAGCAGGTGCTTCGCCAGGTCGATCGAGATCAGCCCCGCGCTGCAACCCATCCCTCCCAGATTGAAGCTCTTGACGTCCGGCCTCAGCTTGTAGTGGTTCACGATCATGGACGAGAGCGACGGGGTCGGGTTGAAGAGGCTGCAGTTCACTATTAATATCCCGATCTGCTCCGGCCTCACCCCCGTGCTCGCCAGCAGGGAGTCCATGGCGCCGAACATCACCGCCTCCGCCTCCAGCCGGGCCTCCTCCATCGACAGGCTCGGTGGCTTGGATGTGATCCCCCGGGGGAAGTATGTCTCGTCGCCCAGCCCCGACCGCACAGCGATCTTGTTCTGGAAGCTCACAGACTCCTGCTCGAAGGCGCCGTTCTCGGCCGTCATCTTCAGGAATGAGTCCACCGAGAGCTTCCTCTCCTCCTGGGGCTTGTAGCACGCGAAGTCCACCAGGTACACAGCCCGGGGCCGACGAGACCAGTAAACTCCCACCGCCAACGTCAGCCCGGCCGTCACCACCACCACTGTGGCCGTGTCGAGAAGCAGCGTCTTCGCCCAGAAGAGGCTCAGAGCCTGCGCAAACAGAGGCACCGCCGCCAGAAAGAGGAGCACAGTCGCCAGGTTGCACGAGTAGCCGTAACCTAATTTCACATATTTGAGCTTCACCGAGTTGAGAAAGTCCGGCAGCTTGCGCCGGATTTTGATGACTACGGATGAGGAGTCCTTGAAGTCCACCTCCGCAAGTAGCCTCTCCTCCTTCATGTCGATGCTCTCCATCCCCACACACTATTGATCAAGGATGGGATGGGATAGGAATATAGGATGCAGGAAAAGTAGAGCAATTTGGGTATGTATATATATGATATGATTAATTGGGAGATGGAAATGATGGTGAAGAGGGAGGAAGATAGTTCACCAACCAGGTGAAACAGATGGTTTGGTTCACTTGTGCAAGAAACAGAGTCTACAAAAATTATAGGTAACGTTGTTCATCCATGTGGCTTATATATTGACCAAGTTGTTCATCCATGTGAGAAAGCGAGTTCCCATTCATTATTTAATTCCTCTATTCTCTCTTTTTTGGGGGGAGGTCCTAATATATATATATGCTCTGATTATTCTTTCACTCCATTAATTTTCATTTGGAGACAGCGTATGTATTTGTATTATTTCACTGGAATTGGATAAATAGAAATAAAAATATTATATGAATGGGGATGACGAGTTTGGCAAAGAGTTGTATATTAAAGAAGGGGGGAAACAGGTGGCTGGCCTCAACAAACTCAAATAAATGTGACCCTACTTTACTTTTAAACAAGCTGAGGTTAAAGCGTTTGTACCTCAATTATCTCTCTGATTTATATCTGAAATGATGGAAGCATCTTCATATGATATATGGGGTTAATTGGGTTGGTAGTTGGCGGAGGGCAGTGGGTAAATGTAATTTATCGAGCAGCAGCCGTGATTAATGCTAATTATCTAGGTTAGACAAATGGATGCTACTGCTAGCTGTTAGCTGCCGTCTTAATTATATATAAGCATCAATGGTTCCACATTTGGCATTTAAGCTGCCCAACTTCTAACATCCATCCATCATCAATATCATTTCACTACTCTTCACAATAGTTCCCACTTCCATCCCCAATCAATCACCAATGCACCTTCATTCAAATTAAACACCATTCTTATTTTCACTTTTTCCCATGATTAAATTACTAACATGCAGTTTGACGTCAATTAATATATGTACAAGCTGCAGCAACGGCTTCAGTAATTTTTAGGCGAAAGAGACTCTTTTCAAACTTGCTCCTGCAGTCCATATCATCATCACCTAATTTATTTCATCAATGACTATAGTACTATATTGCATCAACTCTTCTTTCCTTTTTCCTCCCTGTTTGTAGTTTATGATTCTTTTTTCTTTTCTTTATGCGGTCGAAGAAATTGACTAATTTGATGCATGCACAGATTGATTAGTAGGAGATGGTGAATTCGTCCAAGAAACCCTCTAATTCTACAGTTGTAAATTTTAACTGCAAAAATCTCTTTAAGAGATGTAACGTTCATCTTAAGACACTGCAAGTTGTTGAACACTGCTAAATCATATATTAATATATTTCTGATTAACATTGCAATACGTTATTGGAATCAAACTCTGGCTTCTTATTGTGACTTCTGATCCGGGAAAGAATAATAGATTATAAAATTTGATATGCGTGTTTATCCCTTGTGTACAATTTAACTATATTCTTTTATTTATATGTAGGTATCGTTGTTAACAATTAAAATGGCGCATATATATGTTTGACATTTGAAGTACTATTAAAACATTAAGATCGCCTCGGATATCCTGCCTTGAAAATATACGACAAAGACATTTACACGTAGGGAATATGTTTATCACAATTCACAAATGTCATTTACGTACTGAAATTAGTAATTGATCATATATATGATATAGAAACCTTCAGTTACTGTACAATGATTAAGAACCTAGCAATCCAGGCATTAGTGTATGTTTAGTCAAAACATCTCGTTTGAGATGCAATACTGAAGTTTCTTTACTTTAGGAATATAATCAAAATTAGGGAGTTTCTTTGCCTTTTGAGGTAAGGAGAGATTTTTACGAAAAATTGAGTTACTCGGATGAACCACACTAGCAGTTTTAGAAAGCGTATGATATGAACAAGTTGACAAACAGACTACATTAATAAAAAGCTGAAACTTTCTTAAATGAAACTAGGTTGTAACCCGTCGAAATTCGACGGAAATCATTTTATGTCATAATTTGTAAATATTTTTATTAAAAAGTTAGTTTCCTCAAATTTTAATAATAGCATTACTTGTTAATTGTCAAAATTCATTAGTTTTTTTGCCTCGTCGGAAAGTTGCACGATTGTCTCACCTTGTTGGAGCGTTGCATGGTGGCCTTGTCAAAATATTACCCAATGTGCGATAGTATCATCTCG
>JAYJMF010000066.1:1684383-1712796 GCA_036873715.1 Salvia sclarea
TTTAATTGCAAAGATCCAAAAGTCATGTTGTAATTGCAAATTGGAGTAAAGTTCATGATTTAATTTGCAGTTTTCCCATTTTTATGTTGTATCTTCCTACAACTAGTCGTGAGTGGTTAGCATATATCAAGAGTTGTCAAACTAAAAATAAATTGATGAAATTACACGAATTTTTACTTACGAGATCATCCACTAAAGAATGAATGTTAGGGATACGTAGACAACCCATTTCTTTACGTGTGTCAAACTAAATAATGAGTTAAATGATTTACAAAGATCTTACATCTGAATGCATGAATCATGATGTATATTTTATAACTAGTTTTACATATGTAAAGTAATTGTTAGTATTGCCTATTATATCTAGTCTCACTAGTCACTAAGCATCATATACACATATCTAACTATCAATTTTTCTTTCCTCACATTTATTTTGTCAACTCTAATTTAGGAATGAATCTCCAAAACAGTATCAAAATAAATTTCCATTCAACCATAAGATTGAAATAAATAAGTTAGGCCCGACTCACAGGCAGCATTCGTTCTTTGCCCAGTCTGTCCGATCATCTGAAGCAATCACACCGTGCGCGTAGGTTCTAAGAAAACCCTGCAGAAACTCGAAACCGTAGTGAGCATCAGATCAAGAACACCACAACCAACACGAATGGTGCATCAATGAGAAAACTGCAACTCCGGTCCTGCTATAATCGGCCATGGGTCGACAAAACACCTGGAAACATACAAATAATATAGTGAGAGTACAATACCTGCGACAATGCACGTACATGAAGCACCATGCTTCACAAGAAGCAGCCATTGATGTGATCTCTCCATCGCTAAAATCACGAGATAACAGCACAGATTTACAAACAGGAAGAGAGGAATATCAAACCATCTGATCTCTTAATGGGAGGTCGACGTAATACATCATTAACACAACCAGCAACCTAGCAGAATCAGATGGCCAATTCACTAGCCAAGTGAAAATATAACTGTGATATATATCACCTTCCTCACCAGTGAAGCTACTCTATAAATCTAACTTACCATCCTACACAAACATGGCAACTCCTGTTCCAAAAATGTCACTGAGATAAGGTAAAATGAGAAGTGAACAGGTACATTTAATATAAAATATCCATGTTGCAAAACCTGATTTTACATATACAAGCACTGCCAATACAGACACAGAGCCACTGCATACTGCCATCAAACATTAAGTTCCAGCACTGTACAAACATTAAGGAATGAGTGAATTACACTTGTTGGAGTTCTAACACTTCCTAAAGCATTTAGACATAATCACAGTCTGGTGCAGAGGTGTTACACGGGCTCCTATATGTTAATGGCAATAGTAAGCATAAATCAGGTCCTTATAGCAACATGTGTCGGCTTGACCACAGACCAAAGATTTCCCTTTTCTCGAATAGAGAAATAAGAATGGAGTTTGCGCAGAGGACTTCATCTTCCAGTGACCTCCTACAGAATCTCCAACAAAACTAAGAAGCCTCAAGATACAGTTCTCCCATAGCACACCGATGCTATGTAAAGATTTTTTGCCCATTTCTCCTGAAAATGACAGCCAGCAACTGTGAGAGCCAAGTGCAGAAAATAGTGTAAAATAACATGAAAGGGAATTCAAACAAAATCTACCTTAACATGTGTGCTTGGGAAAGCAGAAGTCCGAAGTGTCTCCTGTGTTTCATCTGAAGGTTTTCGTCTTGGATTGCTAAGGACAAGGGCAGTTTGATCCCATGTTGCTGCTGTTGATGTGATGCGGTAGCCAGAATCCCACCTCCTATGAATACCTTCACTTGGATACAGAAAGTCCAACTCCACAACCTGAGGAACAAGACAAATAGCGCAAATCCTTTATTCCTGTATACTGGATCAGTATATATACTATATAGCAACAAGTCCGCAGCACCTTCAGTGAGACTACAATAACATACCTGATCAGAAAAACCTGCCCCACGAGACATAACTATTGCCCATCTAGTTCCAGCCGTAGCCATTGCAGTAACATAAAATCCCTCTCTCCATTTTTTGTTGATCCACTTGAACGGAAATGATTCACTAACTTTATATGACTGCTGCAGATATGGGGTACCTGCATCACAGAAAGTAAAACTATTTAAAACCATTACCTGGAACATGCAAGAAACAAGAACTCATGTCCTTGAATTGCAACATACCCTTAGACATAACTATTAATGAGCTCCCATTATTAGCCCCTGCTATGGCACTTATGTAGTAATTCTTCTCCCATTGTTCCATGATCCACTCCTGCAGTTGATAGAGCAAAAATACATATGATGCTTAATATTGCAAAGTCATATCAAGACTAAGTGTAGCATGCAAAAGAATTTGATACCTTATGAAGGAAATGAGGTGATAGTTCATAAACTTGATCACTGAAACCAGTCCCTGCATCCATAATCAACGCCCAGAGGTTTGAACAAGAGGCCACGCTGCTGATATATAGTCCATCCTCATTTCCTTTCTCAATATGCTGATCCAATCTTAAATCTGCAACATTGTAATGATATCTGCAAGAGCAATGTGGGTTAACTTAAACAATTACTCCAAAATATCCCATAAGAAACTCAAAAGAGTTAACCATGATACCTTTGTTTCATTGGTCTCCGAGCATTGTACACACTGATCCACTGTGTAGCAGGCATTCCCATGCGGACTTTCTTCTTTGGTTGCTCATCATCATCATCGTCCATCATAAGCCTTCCTCTCTTCTGTCCAACTTGATATACGAGCTTCACAATGTAAAGAATATGTTTAATAAAGAAGAAAATAATTCAATAAATGCAGTCAATTACAAACCCAACTTGTAAATAGTAAAATCTGAAATTACCTTTCGAGCACCTTCAGTGTTGATTGGCCTGATGTCTGGATTAGGACCGATAATCCCATCAAAAAGGGATATGTATTTTGCATAATTAGGCTCTTCATCAAACTTCAAGTTAACAACAAACTCAACAAACTGCTTAAAAGGTGCAGGACAAAAACAACAAAGGGCTTCTGGAGAAGTTCCCATCTTCTTTTTGCACACCAGAAAGCCTTTATTCTCTCCCTATATAGAAGATAGAGTAAGCATCAAGAGTGTAATGCTCACAATAAATATCACAAGTCGTATCCACAATTACCAACCTGATAACCTTGCCAAGGAAGCCGACCTCGAAGAAGAAAAATGAGTGTATAGGCAAGGGATTCTAGATCATCCCTACGGCTACCAGTCCTTCCGAGATGAGCATGCACACTAGCGTACCGCACAGTTCCTCTGAATCAACCAGAAACACAGATTAGAAGAGAATTAAAACCAAAACTACATAAAGAACTACAAGTGGTCATAACTTTACCTAAAAACATCAGGTCGCTGATCATAATCAACATGAAGACCAGTTGAATTATCACGCCACCGAACAGCTGCAATTTAAATGAGAATATCTTGTTAATGGTCGCTATTCTTATAACCATGCGTACTTGTAAAATAAACAACAGCAAAGCAGTGCACGTATATTACCCAATCCAAGATCAACCAAAAAAAGTTTTTTCTCATCAGCAGTTCCAGGTGTACCAAGCAAAAAGTTTTCTGGTTTTACATCCCCATGCACATACCTGCAGGTATTCAAGCAATCAAATGTGTTAGTTATATATACGGTATTAGAGTAAACGAAAACGTTTGACGAGAATAGAAAAAAGTCTTCAAAAAAATATAATTAAAAATATATATACCAAATGATGCATATATAATAATATAAATATATAGTATTAATCAATTAAAAGTCTCCAATCAATTTATTTCCAATATCATGAATCAAATATATAAAGCTTGTGCACCAAAAAATCCACAATTCCATTCATATTGAATATTTACCCTCTAGAATGTAACTTCTCCAAAATGGATATGGCTTCAATGGCAATACATGCCACCATTTCAATTGACATTCTGCAAAAAAAAAAATGTAATTTAAATGTTAGGTGAAAGATTTACAAAGACCAAATTTACTCTGTTGAAAATTTTTCACTCACGTATTTGAATTGTTGTTCCAGACATCCCATAAACTAGGACCAAGCATATCCATTACCTGCCAAGTACATAATTAGAAACCTTCAGACCTTGAGGAGAAAGTAATATATATGGAGATCTGGAAGAAATACCAAATTTCAGGCACGTACCATAATATAGTAATCACTCTGACGTCCTTTGTAATGCACGCGGGGTATGCCATGACTACCGCCAAGAGCACTATAGGAGAACACATTAAACTAAGTTCATAGTTCACAGAATTTAACAAAGAGTCTAAAGGAACTTGTACAAAAACAAAACTCACTTGTAAACTTGCCATTCATAAGGTGGTCCATAATTACAGCCTTTGCTGCTACGGTGCTCAAATTTCAAAGCAACCTAAAAAGAGATAAAATTATGAGATATTTTCTTTGGATAAATTGAGGGCAATGCTGCCAATAACAGGATACGAGTACATACCTCTACAGCTCCAGGACCATTTCTTTCATTTGGGTTTGGAGGGTTGATTCGCCGGCCTACATAAACTTGACCAAATCCACCTTTCCCTAGTTTCTTATCAATTCTATAAGGTGGAGAACCACCAACCTGGACCTGTTGCCAAGTAATTAAATTGAAAATGTGAGCTGAATATGATAGGTATAAGCTTAAAGCTATTATCAGTTCTCTGTCAGATTCTTCAGGGAAACAAACTAAATAAACAACACAACCTCATATAAGTTCATCAGGCCAATATTAATGAACATAACGTTTTCGGACAAGAAGTGACTTCCTTATATGGGAGCGAAGTTTATATATCCATTAATTCACTTGGCAAAATATCGTAAACTCTCTAGCAACACAAAGATAAGAAACTCTTTTTATCGGTAATGTCAGTAAGTTATAAGCTTTCCTCGATATACTCCAGTAATTATGTAACCTATGATAAAATGGACGGTGACTACTGATGCAATGGTGGATTTCCCACATTTGAGAGCAAGTCATATACTCATATATAATATTCCTTCAATTTAATGCATAGCAACTACAGATGCAATATTATTTAAAATTCACCAACCACATTCCATAGAATTTAGGAATTATGGTGAACACTCAAAACACACATATATGGAAAAGCTTTTCTAGACAGCTAAATAAACATGCAATGCTATTGACAATTACAACAACCTAGAGTTCAAAATATCTATCCCAGTACCCCTCCTCCAAAAAAAACAAAAGGAATTACTCGACAAAATGAAATCCAAACCTGGACGGATTAAGTAAATAAGCTTAAAAAAGGCATACAATGTGTGCATGTTCATAGGTTTGCAACACAAAGGAGCCAATTCGATCAATTCTAGGCACACAACTATGTCGAATATAAGCAAAAATAAAACCTTTAATCCATAAATCCACCATATGAACCATCCCCGAAATTCAACCCCAAAATAAAATTAACGAACCCTTTCAGGAATAGGAGTGGTGCTTCCCTCATCCTCAGCACCCAACCCCTTACTTCCGTTACCGCCACTATCACACTCGTCCATCTTCTTCTCTTCCTCCTCTTCTTTCACCTCCTCTAATTTGTAATCACTATTTTCCTCCTCAACCTTCAACGACGCCGTTTCCTTCACAGCAGCGTCAACTTCAGCATTTGCCTCTCCACCGGCAGCACCGCCACAATCCACCACCACAATCTCCTTCTCCTTGTCACCACCACCACCGCCGGCGACGTCGTCGACAATATTCGCGGCAGTTCGTTTCCCACCACGACGGCCAGTGGCCTTCTCAGCTCGAGCTTTCCCCTTGTTCCGGTCGGGACCGGGAGCAGCAGCGACAGCGGGACGGCGGCCTCTGCGCGCTGCGCTACGCAGTTGAGGCATATCTGTGAACGTCCATCAACCCAGTCGTGGAATCGGCGACTCTGCCGTCATCAAACTCCGAGATCGAAGCCGCGAGCTGCGAATTACGGCGGAAAATCGGAGGAATTGGACGAGGAAGGATCGCTCAGGGGAAGATCGGCGATCGAGGTGTGCTGGAATGAGGGTTTTTGGAGTGGCGAGGTAGAGAAATTAGGGTTACGAGTTTGAGAAATTGGGGGGAAATGAAAAGGCAGTGGCTCAATTTTTGGGGGTTTCACCGAGATATTTTTTTTCATATGCTACCAGAAAATCCGACTTTATAAATTATTGAAGTCAATTAAATCTTTTGCCACGGAATTTCTTGCTTCCCAAATCCCAATTAAATTATTAAAAAATT
This sequence comes from Salvia sclarea, assembly GCA_036873715.1. Taxonomy (NCBI): domain Eukaryota; kingdom Viridiplantae; phylum Streptophyta; class Magnoliopsida; order Lamiales; family Lamiaceae; genus Salvia; species Salvia sclarea. Next base: position 1,690,664 of record JAYJMF010000066.1, read on the forward strand.
TATAATTTAGAACTTTTATTTATGACATAAATATGACAACATATGGTGCTGATCAAAGATAAGAAACTCTTAAAAACGCTCGATTTAGAATTATGATCTTAGTTCGTAAATTTATCTTAAGTGCAAATAAATATTTATCTAAGTGCAAATAAATATATGTGTCCTTTTCCGGATGACCTAGTTAATGGATAGTAGTAAATTTTCAATTGAATTGAAATTAAATTTAAATGTGTTTTTTTATCAAATAATTACAAAATAAAAAAATAAAAAAAATCTTACATTAATATTCTATAACTCCATAGAAAGTTTTGTTGCCAAGATATATATGGGAAAGATTTGGAGTGAGACTGATCAATATCGGAATCCAAATTTTTATTCAATAACATATTTTGTAACATAAAAATTGATAAAAGAAAATTATAAACATGCCACTAAAATACAAGTTTAGTTTCAAATATTAACTGGGCTCATGATAAAAAGATAACCACTCAAGTTTTGTAGTTACATATATTATAGGATTAATTATGTTTGTATCCAAAATTTACAATGATTACCAAAAAATACCAATAATTTATGTTTTTTTCTAAAAAAAACTTCTCATCTTCCAACGTTTTCCACAAAATATCACAAATGTCTCGCACCACAAAGATTGACGAGGAATAATGAGTTATCTCATATGTTCTTAGGTAGTGTTTTTTCTTTTACGAAATACTCCCTCCGTCCCACCGAAAATGAGTCGTATTCTTTTTTGGGTTGTCTCACCAAAAATGAGTCATTTCCTTTTTGATATACCTTTATTACTCACATAACTTTAAATAATATATATTTTTATCATAACTTTACACTACTTTTCAACTCTCCTTAATTCCCGTGCCAAAAAATAATGACTCACTTTCGCCGGGACAGAGGGAAAATTATAAATGGGAAGATTTTGTGGCAACGTTGAAATAAAATTAATACATTACTTTTAGAAAACATAAGTTGATGAGATTTTATGGATGAAAAAAAAATGAATGTTGAGGACATAAACATGATTATCCCTATATTCTCATTTATGAGAGAAATAGATTTTGCTTATCCACGTCAGCAAAATTTACAATGATTCAATAGCAGTGAACATTGCACCAAACCTTTATCTACATAAATAAGATTTAAAGTTTGAGCTACGGAGAGTTAGCAATGCCAATATTCATCCCAAATGATAATATATTTGCAGTATATATAACATCAATTAACACTGAAGCTTCAAAATCATCACTTCTTTAGCTGTCCAATTATGGCAGCAAACCATCACCACCTACCAAAAGGAAACACAAAAGCCTACGAGGCGAAGGCGCGACGCCATCACCATGTGTCGCTCGAGCTAGCTTCTCTCCAACCCCGGTAGCATGTTAGGCCGGCAACACAACCTCCTCAATCGCACTCTTTCCTATCACCACGCAAAGATAAGCCCGAAAATAAAGCATAGATTCGACGCCATTGTTATCTAGCAATGGAGGAGGTGAGACGTGATTTTTTTTACCTGTGAACTGTCGTGGTCGTAGCTGACCAAGAAAAGACATCTGCAGCCTCTCACGTCGTGCAATCTCCTCTGAATGTCGACCACGTGAGCATCGTAGTATCTTGCTTGATCTTGCCTCTCCTGATCAAGCATATAATCAGAAACGCTGTCTAAACAATGAAGCATTCGGGATCTAATAAATTGAGTGTGTAGCGTGTGATCAAATATGTTAACTAGCTATTCCAACCAAGGCCAACAATTATCGGTTAGCACAGAAATAATGTTAACTAGCCCGGCTTGCATGCTGTCGAAGATTTAAACAACGAAATTAATGGTTTCCACTTTCTTGTCTGCAAAAACATAGAAACCACTTTCTAGTCCAAGTAGTGATTTCGTTCAGAAATGCAGGACGGGCCCACCTTTTTTGCTGAAAAGTCATTTTTTGGCAACCGGGAACCCGCATAGAAATTATACTCCAATACAAAATGGACTTCTGGTGGAGAATCACCGGTTGCCAACACGACCTTTCGGTACAGAAAAGGTAGACATGTCCTACGAAGTCATTTTATAGGGTACTAATCTATCATTATCGAAAGTGCACGATGAAAACACACGCATACTGTGATAATAACCCTTTTCAGTATGTCGTTCATTTTGGTTCTGTCACTACTTCTCGACAGAAAATACTCCGGAAAGAAGTGATTGCAGAATAGCACCTGGAAGCACACTACTGGATCCCCAACCTTCAGCTTCTGGCATTCTGAGTGCTCCAAAGCGACGGAACGTTCCCTCACGTTTTTTTTCACATTCACCCATTCGTCGTATTGTGATCCAAATCCAACATATCGTACATAGACTTCCTGCAGTGAGCTAAATGTTTTAACAAAAGGAAATTTCTCTCCATTCTTTAAGCTAAACAGATCAGTATTCCGTAACTACAGTATGGATAGTGAGTATGTCCGGAAAAAAATGAACTACAACGAATTCTCTCTACGACAGATTGATAGGAAAAATCAACATAATCAACTCCATGGAAAAAACACGGTAAATGTTAAGATTTTAAATTAATGATCAGCTCTCGGAAAAAATACAAAGACTCACAATTTCCCCAGAACTAAGAAATCTGTGGGAGAGAAACCTATCAACGTCATACCTGTAAAACACCAGAAAGAGTAAAATAAAAGTCAAGTTTAAACAAAAAGACCATGGTTAGAAGTTTAGAGGCTTTTAACTCGAGAAAGCCAAGATCTAACATTCTGTATTTTTATGTTAATATCAGCAATATCCAACCATAGCATGACTAGTTTGGTCACTAGTTCCCACTCTCATTATGTATATTGTTTTCGTAGTATTAGAAGGCTAGAAGCACATGAGAGATTCCATTAATTCAATCAAAGACAAAATTTCCAAAGATGCAACCGCGGGATGTATTAAAAGCATCAAATGCAAAGTTGAAAATCTAAAGCAGCACATTTGAAGAGGGTCGTAAAATGTGTGGCTAAATTGCCTTACCACGCCCCATCTGTCGAAGACTTTGCTTCAAACTCCAAATTAGATAAATCTTGTCCCTTCGGACCTGCCATCATCCATTGGTAGTAGTTAACGATAAATAGAAGTTCACACAGATTTCCAATTGTAAATTCTTAAAAATCAAAGACAATCAGTAACTCATCATGAAATCTACCGACCCAACTTCACATAGTTTAAATACAAGAATACTCATAACATGGCATTATAAATGGAAAGCTGAAAACCTAGTAACGGGAAGCACCTTCAGATACTTGAGGGTTTTCAGTTGCTTTACTCTGATTAGGAGCATGTATTTCCTTGGCTTCATCCAACGAAGTTTCTTCAGAAAGGTGGTTTTCTCGCCTCATCTGAAACCATTTCTGGATCTGAAGCAATAGAGTAAGCACATTCACGATTCAAAGATCGAGCATCCAAGTAACAAAACTAGCAGTTCAAAGAAAAGCAAGAGACAAAACCTCGGTCCACTTCAAAATAGGTTTCCCCGACCGATTACTGGAACGACTGCAACCAAAACTACGAAGTTATTTGACAACCTTTATGCAGCAAGAACTTAGTAGTTATACTCTAAACTTGAAAGCTCACTTGAAAAGTTTTGCCAAATTCTTAAAGTAATCCACGTTCTGGAGCTGTTTGTTCGGTTCGTTGAGTAATTGCTCCATTTTCTGAACCTGCTCCATTGATGGCATAAGATAAGTTTCTCATATAACTGTCCAAGTTCTTCTGCAAATACAATTGAGTCAATTGACATAAAACCTCTTCAAACAGGATATACTCGACAACTTCCAAACACAATACAGAATGCAATTTCGACAATCAAATCCAATATCAACTTTAGTTTATAACACAGCGCATTCAAAATTGCATATAAAACCACGATCAAGACTCTTTCACCACGATGGCATGATCAGCGTGTGCTTTGCTAAGTTTTAGTATAAAATCAACAAAGTAATATACTCGACAACTTCCAAAGACTATATACAAAGCAATTTGAGGATTATACACCCACGAATGAACCAGATTCAATAACAACTTCAGTTTAAACTCAGCTCATTCAAAACTTACACAAAAATCCATGATCAAGACTCCTTCACCATGATGGCATGATCAATGTGTGTCTAGTGTATCTGTTCGCTAGGCTTTTTTAGTATAAAATCGTAAAAATATGTTTATATCTAACAACTAAAATGGACATTCCTCATCAATTTTCTCTATAAGGCCGCATGGTAATAAAACCTCTTTAAATAGGATATACTAGACAACTTCCAAAGACGACATACAAAGCAATTCGAGGATTATACATTAACGAAAGAACCAGATTTAATAAGAACTTCAGTTTAAACTCGGCTCATTCAAAAATATCATATAATAAAACCATGATCAATAATCCTTCACCACGATGGCATGATCAATGTGAGTCTAGTGTGTGTTTCGCTAGGTTTTCAGTATAAAACCAACTATGTAAAAATATGTTTATATCTAATAACTGAAACAGACATTCCTCATCAATTTTCTCAATAATGCACCAAATAGCTCAACAATCAAATACATAATTTTCAAGTAACTTTAACAACTTAAACACAAACACTGACACACACAAAAAGAGCAAAAATATGTTTATACCTAATAACTGAAACAGACATTCCTCATCAATTCTCTCTATAATGCACCAAATAGCTCAACAACCAAATACATAATTTTCAAGTAACTTCAAAAACTTAAAACACACACACACACAGAGGAGAGCAAAAGCCTCTCCATTTCTATACACGCATATGATAAAAACAAAAGCTGAAGCTGGAAAACAGCTCAGAGGCTCATCAAAACGCAGTAATTAAAGCTTGGACAAAGAATCATAAGATTTCCTCAACGAAAATGTGAGCATAAATAAAAAATTTAAAAAAAATAAAAAAATTGAAGGGAGAGAGACCTCGGCTTTGGTGAAGCCGGAAAAAGGTTGTTTCCGCCTCGGCCGGAGATCCATTCCACAATCGCCTGAGCTCCGGCAGATTCTAGAGAGAGAGTGATCACAATGGCAGCTTATTTGGGGCTTTGGCTTTTTGGTTGAAGACTTTGAAGGGAAAGACTTCAAAGAAGAAAGAAGTGAAGAGATTAATTTTGGAGCACCAATTTTTTAATTTTTATTTTTCTCTTCCTATTTTTTGTCTTTTTTTATTACCAAAAGGCAGAAAGGCATTTTATCTCTGACATTAGAGGATTTCGCCATTCTGAGCTGCCGATTCTTGTCCCTTTTGTCTGAATAAATAATTAATTCGATTTGATGTTATTATTATTATTATTATTATTATTATTATTATTATTATTATTATTTCTTCAAGAAAATGGAGAATGAGCAATGAATTTTGGTAGGTAACACCGTAACAGTATTTAGCAACGTTGTAAATTGTAATGTATTGTCTTCTAATAAATAAAAACATTGTAATGTATTATTAAAATTGAGATTAAATTGTGATTTCGCGAACTTGAAAGGGCTCTGCGTTTAATCGTTGATTTGGTGATTGGAAGGAGTTCGATTGACCGGCTCGAAAATTATTCGAGCCAAAATTTCAATGGTATGATAGGCATGTTCAAATAGTGTTAAGTAAATTCGATTTTTTCACTTTATCATAAATATTGTATAAAAAATAAAAAAGTATTATTCTCCTACATACACCGCATGGGAAGGAATTGAGTAAATTTGGGATTTGGCCGAAGAGTTCGTTGCTTTGGAGGTTGAGGGTGAGGAGGCGTGAGAGGTGGGTGGGGATGGGGCCGCGGAGATTGTTGTCAGACAGGTAGAAGCGGAGGAGACGGTGGAGGGCGGAGATCTCTTGGGGGATCTCGCCGGATAAGTCGTTGCCGAAGAGGTAGACGAGCTTGAGGCTAGGGCATTGCGCGAGGGGAGCGAGGGTGTAGTTGAGGCGGTTTCTGCATAGGTCGAGGAGGCGGAGCAGGTCGAAGGAGGTGAGGGCGGCGACTAGGATGCGGAGGTTGAGAAAGGGGAGAGCGACCGCGGCCGTTGGCACATCTTATGCCGACCCAATTGGTCGTGCATGCGGTGGTGATGGTGGCGGCGGCAATCCAATTTGAGTGGAGGGCGCCGTGGATGTCGGTTTCGGAGCGGAAGAGAGCGAGCGCCGCCGTATCATTTGCGGCGGCGGTCGTGTAGGAGTGGAGGAGGGAAGTTGAGACGAGGGAGTGGTGGCCCCCAATAAAGTTTAAAAAAATGAAAAAAAAAACGAAATTATTTAACATTGTTAAGTCTTTCATCCGTCAATGGTGTAATTTGCTAAATTTTTATACGTTACGGTTGTACTTGAACACAATATAAGGTTATGGCATATTTGAATCTCGTTGGGCTTATTCGAACCTTATCCCATATTTATTCTGAATTAAAATTAATATATTAGGCAATGACCAAGTCCAAGTCTCCAATTGGGCTTGGAAAGCATCATTCAATTATATTGGGCTTTTTCTTTTAATTTTATTAACCCAATTTCAAGATCAAATGTAAATACTTTGACTCCTTCGAGATCCCATTTTCATTCAAAATCGACGTTTCCTTATTGAATATTAACACTATTCAAGATTGTTGGGCGAAAAATAATTTACCGCCGTCAAAGACATGCGTATATTTGTTAAATAATTTTTTGACTTGTTGAAATGTAATTATATCAATATTAAATCCTCTACCTACTTCTTTCAACAAAAGAAAGGAGATATATGATTTATATTATTAATCATTTGTAATTGGTGTAAATATGCACCAGCTATTCGTAAACAAACAGCAATAGCTCACAATTTGCAACAAACTTGCCTAAAAATAAATTAATTATGATTAAACTAATGACTTTATAAGGACACGGCAGGCTTAATCATGCATTCAATTATTAAATATTTACTATACCTAATTATACAGAAGGGTATGTGATTTTTTAATCTCGATAAATCAATTTTCAACCAAATAAACATTAACAAATCTCAGAAATCTTGACATTACTCGATCTTAGGCTCTTATATGATGATGATGATGATGATGATGATGATGATGATGATTATGATTATAATAATAATAATAATAATAATAATAATAAACTATTATCTACATTTTTTTTAGAAATGTCATCATTGTTAGGCTCTAATATTATTCATAGGCTCATAGCTGTATTTATGTTTTTGGGGCATTTTTTTTCTATGAACTGAGCTATTACATGCGATTGGGTATTACTCCCTCCGTCCCAACTAAGTTGAGGCGTATTTCTTTTTGGTTCGTCCCAATTAAGTTGAGGCAATTTTTTATTAAGATACCTTTATAACACTCACATCTTTAAATAATATATATTTCTATCATCATTTTACACTACTTTTTAACGCTCTTTAAATCATGTGCCCAAAAAAAACGCTTCAAGATAGCGGGGACAGAGAGAGTACAGTTTATTTTCCATTACATAAATGTTTGTGTATTACAATGATTGGGTATTACAACGTTTTATTTTCCATAGCATAAATTAATGTTTGCAAAATTAGTTGACGTATTAAATAATCAGTTAGATAGCTCTATCAATTAATAGAAAGTCGTTGGTTCCAAAAAAAGTTTAAAAAATTAATTAAAGTCGTTTTCTTAGGGGAAAATGGAAATAATAGAAAGTCGTTAGTTGCAAAATTAGGAAGGAGAGAGAGAGAGAGAGTTTTTCTTTTAATAATATTTTTTTGACTTATTTTGAAAGAGAAGCATGTTAGGTAAGATATGTGGCACATAGACGCCGCAAAAGAAAGAAAAGATTTGGTGAAGAATCCAACATTTTTTATACTAATTGTTTTTCAACTATTTTTTGTGTTTCTGTTGGATTTTAGTTAATTATTTTTTTCACATCTTAACTTATCTTAATTACAATTACACCACGTTGTTGGTTCATGCATGACGCATATCTATTAATTAATTGGACTGCCAAAATTGTCAACGTAATTAATAGAAGTCAAATTGCCTATGGGTCTCTATTTATTATCTAAAGAAAAACAGTGGAAAAAGAATCATATAACTAGAAAAAGTCCCATTGGCTCATGAATTCAACCCATCTATTTATGTATAGCTTATGCATATTAATTTCCCACTTGATGAACATTTATGTGTGTACTATTTTAATTAATTAATGATAGTGAAAGTAGAGATCAATCGTATTCATGTTTCGTGGAATGTTTATTATCACATCAAATGCATTATGTGTATATACACATAGAATGTGTGTGTGACAACCACTTGCTACATGTAAACTGATAATTTAACCAAAGTAATTGTTTGTAACCACAAAACTCATTCGGATCTTCCATTATTTTATATCCTGACATTTTTATTGGATTTATGGATAATAAATATATGATAATATCAAGAATTTAAAAGTAATAAGCAATGTTAAGTACTTGAGATTGTCATGTATAAGGTCATCCACTAATGTAATAAGAAATATTGAACTAGTAGATAATTTTAATTGTAGAAAAACATACATAATGTGTAATTTACTTTGGAATATTAGTAACAAATATAAATGAAAATTTATTTTACTATTTAACAAAAAAAAGGTCCCCTAGTTATACCTTCATCTAATCTAACTATAGTACAGTTAGTTATTTCTTTTTCCAATAAAAAAGAAGAGGGGAAAAAAAACAAATTATACATGTAACGGCAAATATATTTTTTCGAACCAATTATTAAAATAATCATTGTAAATAGTAAAGATAAAACTTAGCTCGTTAATATAAAAAACTACTAAAATTTAGTCCACTATTTTACGAATTGTACCATTTCACGACTAGCAAATTTTGAAATGATGCAATTGGGAAAATTGAGGGCTATTGTTTTTTGGATTTTTTGCTAAATGATGAATTACTAATATGGAGTATACAATAAAATAAAATAATATATATATATATGAAAAAAATAAAAATAAAAATAAAAAACATAGTAAAGAGATTATGATGCAAGGATGATGATTGGAGAAAACAAAAAAATGGCGAATTCAATGAAGAAATATTTGGTAGCCTCTAACTACCTTCCTCTCTCTCTACTCAAACCGCGTAAACCTCATCTCTCTCTCTCTCTCTCTCTCTCTCTCTTCATGAGCTCGAGCTAAAACACACAGTAGAATTCCATTTTTACATTGCATCTCTCAACGCATAGCATTCATTATGCTACCGTTCAAACGGGCCAATTTCTTGGTAACTTTTTCAAACCCTTTTGAATTCTCTTCAGTCTTATTCCTTCCACCTCATTTTCAAGTTCACACACGAAGAAAGGTTCCTATTTTGTCAAAGATTTGACGATAAAAATCCAACCTTTTTCCCCGTTTATAAAAGCAGGGCCATTTCAGCTGTTTCATCACATCACATTACATGCTTCACCCTTTTTAATCAATCAATAAAGTTTGCTTTTTTCAGTGAGAGATTTTTGTTATTGTTCTTTCTCTCTGTTTCAGTTTGTTTCATTGGCAGAGACAAGCATTTGGAAGGTTGGGGTTGAGAAATTTGAGCTCAGTGATGGAGATGAATGGTGAAAAAGCTGTTGTCAATGGTGGTGGTGTTGAGGATTTCTATGGTGAGGATAGGGCCTCTGAGGATCAGGCCATCACCCCATGGACTGTTTCTGTTGCTAGGTGAGGCTAAAGTTTCGGTCTTTTCGATTTCTTGTTTACATGGAAATGTTGATGATGGTGACTGTATAGCTTGAGTCTTGATTGATTTTGGCCTATTTCTTGGTGTTAATCTGAGTTCTTGATGCAAAATTTTTTATTTCTTGATTACATATATAGAAATGTTGATGATAGTGACACTATGGTTGGATTCTTGATTGTCTTTTTTGGCCTATTTCTTGATGTTAATCTGAGATGAGTGACTGATTGTTTTGTTACTGGCTGTATTGATGATGGTGCGTTTCTTGAGTTATCGATGATTTGGCCGTCTTTAATGGCTAATGGCTGTTAATTGGATGATTTTTATCCTAAAAAGCTTCTTATAAAATCAAGAATGTCCAAGATATTTTAACCAACTATATCATGATTTGGAAAATCTGATGCTTTAGTGATGTAGATGGAAGTTCTTTTACGAGGCACCTAGAAATGGTTGCTGTTATGTTGCGTTTCTTACTCGGAAACGTGAACTTCGTGTTTCATATCACAAGATGATGTCATAGTTCATTTAGCTAGTCTTGCACGTATTAAACAAAAGACGAGACCGGAGCACACACTTTTCACACAGTTGCCTACTCGTTTCTGATGATAATTCTTGTGAATTTGTGCTCAGTGGGTATACTTTGATGCGTGATCCACGCCATAATAAGGGAGTCGCCTTCACTGAAAAGGAAAGAAATGCTCATTACCTAACGGGGCTTCTGCCTCCGGCAGTGTTCTCTCAAGATCTTCAGGTAGATGGATGAGATGGGCTTGCATTTACTTAAGTTTAGCCAAAATCGAACATCGATCATATTCTTATCATATCCTCTTGTTGTGGCAATCAGGAGAAACGGATGATGAAAATCCTGCGCGAATATGAAGTGCCGTTGCAGAGATACATGGCCATGATGGATCTCCAGGTATGATTTCTCTTGATATGATATCTTACAACGTCGTTTTAGATCAGCTGCGCAAATTTCTTTATGTCGGGGATAAGAATTCAGAATCATCTTGATTGTATCCCAAATAACTCCTAGTTGTGAGTTATAAACACTAACTAGAAATCAATAAATCCTAATTGGGATCGGTGACTCCTAATTTAGTATAAAGTTTTAACTATAAGTATCACTATATGCTTATTTTGCATCTCAAAATTTACCAGGAGAGGAATGAAAAGCTGTTCTACAAGCTTCTCATCGACAATGTCGAGGAACTGCTCCCCGTAGTCTACACTCCCACAGTCGGTGAGGCCTGCCAGAAATACGGCAGCATCTTCCGTCGTCCACAGGGTCTCTACATCAGCTTGAAAGAGAAGTACTGTCTCACTTCCTCGTTTCTCATCTGCATAAGTTGAATTTAATTTGCCAATTATAGTTTGAAGGTCTTTATCTGATGCTAAGTGATCCTATTCTCTTATAGGGGAAGGATTCTTGAAGTGTTGAAAAATTGGCCCGAAAAGTCTATCCAAGTTATCGTGGTAACGGATGGTGAGCGCATTTTAGGGCTCGGAGATCTCGGATGCCAGGTAAGGGTGATGGCTTCTTTAAGCTGAAAATGCATCTTTTAAGAAAATATTTCAGCAACTCACAAATAAGTTACTTGAAACTATTGCAGGGAATGGGCATTCCCGTCGGGAAACTTTCTCTGTATACGGCTCTTGGTGGAGTTCGTCCCTCAGCTGTAAGTATATCAATGTATATCATAGTTTACTTTTTCATGATATCATCCATTTATTTTTCTTGGACGCTATTAGAAGTATATAACTATACATGTGTATTTTTCAACTTTTTATGTTAAGTTTCTTGAATATCTTCAAGTTCTTGCCTTTTTCTAACTTTCTTAAACCAAAACTATACATACATATTCGTTCATCTTTTTTCTCGAGTTAATCAGTTTAACACGATGGTATTGGAACGTAACAAAATTAGAGGATCTTGTGTTTATTAGTACCTTAAAATTGCACCTCTAAGATTTCATTCCCAAATCTAGATCAGCCCCACTTTTCTCGTACAAGATTAATGAACTTACTGTCTCTATTTGACCGTTAAACAGTGTTTGCCCGTGACCATTGACGTCGGTACAAATAACAAGAAGTTGTTAGATGATGAATTCTACATTGGTCTGAAGCAGAAGAGAGCAACTGGGCAGGTCTCTTCTGATTTTTCCTTTTCTTGTGTACCAACATTGCTTAGTTAATACATTCATTGGCCTTTTCTAATCGTCCATTTTCTTCTTAATAGGAATATTATGAGCTTCTCGAAGAGTTCATGTCCGCGGTTAAACAGAACTATGGGGAGAAGGTCTTGATTCAGGTACTTAGCAAGTTAGCATCAGTTTTCGAGTCACTGTTTCTGCAGCCATCTCCTCCTTCGACTGAAATGTTCTCTTATTTCTCTAGTTTGAGGATTTTGCAAATCACAACGCCTTCGAGCTTCTTGCCAAGTACCGGACCAGTCATCTTGTCTTCAATGACGATATCCAGGTAGAAACGACGACCTTTTAACATTACAAAAACATTTTTTTTTAAAATCCAGTATCATGAAACAAACCTCATTATTGTTCGTGTCATCTCAGGGTACGGCCTCCGTTGTTCTGGCCGGGCTCGTTGCGGCCTTGAAACTAGTTGGTGGCACTCTAGCTGATCATAGGTTCCTATTCTTGGGTGCCGGAGAGGTAAACCTATAATTTCTTCCTACTAAAAAAAGTTTATTTTCCTAATTAGACCCAAATAGCCATTTTGGATAGTGAAAAAATGATTCGAACCACAAAGATAAATATATTAATTCTAGCCATTTTCATGAAAAAGGACACTTATGTCCTTTTAGAAAAAAATATGATGCGAAATTATTACCAATTTCGCATTTGAGTTCAATTTTCACAAGCAATTTGGGAAAGAATGGTTAGAATCATTTTTTCACTATCGAAAGTGGGTAGTTTAGTTTTTTTGTCTCATTAGATTATCTGCATTTGTTAAGCCTCATATGTGAAATATAATTCTCTAATAGAACTTCATTTTCTAACCCGGCTTCTGATTTTTGGTTTCGTGAAGGCTGGGACCGGTATAGCTGAACTCATCGCTCTCGAGATATCGAAAAAGGTAACGGAGTAATACGATCATCGAATTCGATACGTTTTTCTTGCTAGAGCGCGATTCGATTGGTTTACGTTTCCTCTGTTTGTAGACAAATACTCCATTGGAAGAGGCCAGGAAAAAGATTTGGCTGGTGGATTCTAAGGTATATTTTCTTGCATCTTCCCGTTATCGACTGCTTGCTCGTCTCGTTTGAAGAGTCATCCCTAATCGTGATCTGGTATGTATAACAGGGGCTGATCGTGAGCTCTCGTAGAGAGTCTCTTCAGCATTTCAAGAAGCCTTGGGCACACGAGCACGAGCCGATCAGGGAGCTGTTAGCTGCTGTTAAGGTGGGAACGATCTCTTTAACGTTGCTCATTGCTAGTGAGATATTCGCGTCGGTGACTAAAGGTTTAGTGTTGAATTTTTCAGGCGATCAAGCCGACTGTCCTGATAGGGACTTCGAGCGTTGGAAAAGCTTTCACGAAGGAAGTAGTCGAGGCCATGGCATCCATGAACAAGGTTCTTCCTCTCGTGCATGTCTGGTCATTATCGTTGATAAGACCAAACACGAACACGGCACAATTTTGTTTGTTTTGACACGACTTGATAAGTTAGAACCCTACTCATAAAAAAAATAATTGTAAAAACAATAAAAAATAATGTAAATTAGCATGTTATAAGAACATGAACATGACGCAAAATTATCGTGTTACACAAACACGACACAATGTTGTCATTTGATGTTGTGTCAACACGACTAGGTTGGACTCTAACTTGTCAATTTCACGTGTGTTCATCACGATATCGAGTCGATCCTAATCTCGTTTATTTTTTGTGTGGATTCACAGAAACCTCTCATACTCGCTCTGTCGAACCCGACCTCACAGTCAGAATGCACGGCCGAAGAAGCATACACATGGAGTGAGGTAATACGGACTTTTCGTCTCTATAAACCTCGATCGCCTGTATTGTCAATTTAACAAAATATCACTCAAACCAAACGCCCTTCGCGGATTCATGCTTAAATCCCGACTCTTTCTTGCAGGGGCGCGCCATATTTGCTAGTGGAAGCCCGTTCGACTCCGTGGAGTACAACGGGAAGCTGTTTGTGCCCGGACAGGCGAACAACGCGTACATATTCCCCGGTTTCGGTTTAGGTTTGATCATGTCGGGCACGATACGTATACACGACGACCTGCTGTTGGCAGCCTGTGAGTACACACAATACACCTAGTAGATTGAACTACAAGATTTCAATCAGATGATTGAAATTTGTCTCTTGTCTTTGCCTGCAGCTGAAGCTTTGGCATCTCAAGTGACGGAGGAGAACTACGCGAAAGGACTGATATACCCCCCGTTTACGGATATTAGGAAGATCTCGGCACATATTGCAGCTACCGTGGCTGCTAAGGCGTATGAACTTGGTAAGCCCTTTGTTCGGAAATTGATGTTTCACACCGAATTACGAATTTTTTGCTAAAACCGAACCGAATTTGTATTTAGAAGAAAGAACTAAAGTGTCCGAAAATCTGAATTTTTATAACCAAATGTGTACCGAACCAAAACAAAAAGCTGAAAACCCGAAATTGATTTTTTTTTTTTTAAATTTAAAAATTCAATCCGAATTTTTAAAGGAAAAATATCGGTTAGAAATAAAAATTCGACTGAGTGTGATATTTCGGTTTGATTCAGTTCGGTTATTCGGATTCTAAATATTTTGTTCAATCCTAGTGCTCCATTTTGTCGGTGCACGACAACTATGGGTATTGGTGGTGCTTTCATCGTTTAACTCTTTATATATCGGAAAAATCGAACTTTGTAATGACTAAAATGCCCTTGTAGGTTTGGCGTCGCGGCTTCCTCGTCCCAAAGATCTTGTCAAGTTCGCGGAGAGCTGCATGTACACTCCAGTCTACGGCAGCTATCGCTAATCAAATTCCTAAATTTGCTTTCCAATCCATCTCTAATTTTTTGTTATTCTTTCTTATATTGGATTTCTTATGTTTCGATAGTTATGTCAAATTTGCTTGACAAATAATAGGCTTGTTTTGTAATTTTGGTTTTATACCATATGTACCGATCTTGGACGAGTTAATGGCAAAGTGATTTCGAGTGTTTTTTTTTTGTGTACTTTCATTTTCATTTGAAGAGTAATTTTATTCAGCATATTCCAATTTTTTAAGGGTTGGAAAACTACATGAATCATGATTAATACATAAAGTTGCATATGGTAGACTATTTTGATTGATTCTTACAATTATATCTTATTTGACTGTGCTATCGGAAACTTCTCAAATGTTACTATTTGTAAATAGTAAATACTATATTTCCATTATCCTAAAAACTGTAGAAAAAATGTACGAAATTTACCTTCGCAGAATCATACAAACGCCTCGTCAGTTTATTTTGAAAATTATAGCAACTAATAAGTTTACAAAAGATGTAGGGACTCGCTTTTATCCAATATTAATTCTAAATAAGATGGATGTTGGAGTAAAGAAATAACGAGAAAATTTATAAACACAAATGGTTAATTTTTCAGTATACACATGAAAAAGTGATAATCATAATATTAGTACTAGGAAGACAAATCACAATATTTATGTGAAGACAAATCAGCTCAGCAGAAATACTAAAATTATGCATTATTTTATCTATATATCATAATCTATAAATTCGATCTACAACATCCTCCAAAGTTTTCCAACCCTCTCTCTATATAAACCATTATACAACATGTCTAACACATATATAGCTTATCTGCAGGGAAATAGAAGCAAGAGTCTCATATGATTAATTACCTCACCGGGAAATAACGAATTTCCATACTACAATGCCGTTTCTAGAGCATCTCGTCCACCACTTGCGAACTCCTTAGCCCCCAGAATGCCTGAGGCCTCATTTTTTTCTTCGTGGCGGAGAAGTACCAACCCATGTGCGTTCCGCACATTATACATTCAGCACCTGACCACGCGTAACTGCAGCCAGAAAATAGATATGCCTCAACAAATGCACAAAATTTTCTTCTATTTAGAAGCATGGTTCAGTCAGTCGAAGTAATTAGACAGCACATGTAACAAAAAACAGAGAAACCATAAAATGATGTTATGTTGCATGATGATCGCTAAATAATTCAAACAAAAACAATAATAAAATTCCTTAGATATAAAATCTCAGAGTGAATGAAAATTGAAGAAATATCAGCGCTTTAGATTGTTAAATGTTGCCACAAATAATCGAGATACAAAGTGAAAATATTGGGCATAGTTCGGATAGGGATAGCAATGTGTTTTCACCCTGATATTGATAACAGAAATAAGTGAGAAAAACACATGGTTTTTGCAACTTCAAATATGCATGCACACATTCCTCAAATCAGGTGGTATCTGAACTGTTAATGGTAAATGAAATTTTACCCTGGAAACCAACTATATTCTTTTACGGGACGCCCTGTAACTGCTATGCCATCTGTCCTCGTGAAAGTCATCACCTCGTGCACAAAGCCATGTGGATTAGAATAAGCACCAAGTGGACCATCGCTAGACATCACTAACATGTTACTTCTCTTTGCAATGAGAGTCTACAAGGAGCACAAAGAACCCAAAATGTCATCTTGTCTGAACAAGGACCTGAAATTCACATATATGAACACAACTATAAAGAAATGCTTTTCAAAATTACCTGACAAGTTTTACAACGAATTTTATCGAAACTTTCCAGCAACTCAATTTCTTTCCGCAATCTATAAGTTGTTCCATCAATCTCCAGGAGTTCTTGCCTTGCTGTATCAGATATTGGAATTTTACTAGCAATATGGAATGAAAGAAGATCTGGTTTCATCACAAAGACGTCCATGTTTGGGGCTTTAACAACCTCTTTCCAACGATCTGCAAATATTACCACCAAAACATTTTTCAATCCAAATTTAATGTCAACATCATCTAATTCGCATTCTTTAAGATGCAAACTTTCGACCCAAGAAACAATAGCAAACAAACATGCCCCAGAGGATAGGTTACAACTCATAAATTTTGAGTAGAACAGTATATTTCTCCCGCCTCCTGCTGCTACAACCTATGCCTAACTCTACATGTATTTGAAACTGCACCAAATAGAAAATAATACCACTTTACCTGCTGCTTTCCTAGCAAGTACATAGGAGTCATACATGCGGTAGACCCAGCCGGGCCAGAAGGCTTTTGGAACATCACGAAATTGAGCTACAGATTGCTTTCTCCCTCCTACCCTGTTGGAAGGTTGCATATACGAAAATGACCTCTTCCCAACTCCAGGACTGTCATCAGCATTCTGTTTGTTGGGTCCTAAACGCACTGGTCTTGCATAGTTGTCCATCAGAGATCTTTCTGATTGACATTCATAAAATTGCTCAGATCTTTCATCATCACTACTTATGGACTCGTCATATACCTCAGAACTATGAGAAGAGACAAGAGCATGATGATGCAGCCTTCTTTCTGTTGATGAAAGTTCACTTTCAAAACTTCCTTCTGACATCATATCAGAATCTTCCTCGCAGCTATGACGATTACGTGACATGCTACTTGCCTGAGAACTTTTTAAGGGAGCCAGTTGACCAACAGCTTCCCTTGGTGTTCTTAATGGCACATCTTCCTGAATGATATGAACCTCTCCACAATCCTGTTTGGACACATCAGCATAGTAGAAAGTTAACAACAAGAAGAGAAATGTACAAGCATAATTTAATTTTCTAAAGTACCTACCGATCCTTCTACATCAATCCAACGGCGCTTCAGGCGAAAGCGCTGCTGTCCACGGGCAACAATATTTACAGAGCCATCTTCCAGCTTCTTATATTGCCGAATCTGTTATTAAGATAGTGATAATGATAATTATTCAAAAAATACAAACAAGAAATAAAACTAGAGTTGACGGTCGCTACTATGTATATAAACTGATATGAGATATTGATAGTCTATGATGTGACACAGCGCTCAGCACAATGCATAAAGCAGATTTCAATCTACAGAGAAACACTTGGAGCACAAACTTAAGTGTCATGAACAATATACAAAATGTTGATTTCTTCTAGGTTTGCAAAGATGGTTAACCCAAGTTGCTAAAATAGTCCGTTTAGCCCACCTATATATCCTTCAAACATGAGGATTCCATCTGAGGTTTGGCATTACAACTCCTAAGTTATAGGACAGATAAAAAACAAGCTTTTTTTAAATGAAAATTTAAAAGTTTAAAACATGTGTCCATGTGAGCAAGACACCCACAAAAGCATACAAAACAAAATGAGGTCATTTAAGGTATAGATAAACGGCTATAATCAGCCTAGTTAGAGGTGTCCTCCCATAGATCACCCACATTTGGTTCTACAGATCTAGTAGATGGAGGGACTAAAGGTTCAGGATCAGCTTTAGAGTTTCCCTAGTCTATTTCTTAGGCACTTTTTACTGCTATAGGGTTAAATGAATCGAACCAGTTTTACCTACTCATTATGGTGATGCTTGGGATCGGGTGGGAGGGAGAGGAATGAACAATAATATGAATATATACATCAATCATCAATAATCAAAGAGAAGAATAAGCAATGTTCCACCTCTGCAGTAGTTCCAGTTGTTGAAAGCCTTAACCTACCATTGCTCGGATCTCTGTAAACACGAACCTGAAAGGCAAAGCTGACATAATATTAATAATAATACCACATATTGTACATGAAACAAATGTGCATGCACAGGGAGGAAATAAATCACACGTACCACACCAATTGTAAAACGAGCATCAACTTGTCCCATTGCTCTCTCAACACCGGCTATAAATTCAGGTATAACTACTCTAAGGGGAAGTGTTGCCTCAGGAAATAAAACAACACCTGTAAAGAAAGATAAAACAATATAAGGATTTTGAAAGATAGGAAGCCCATATGTAACTCAGAAAATCAAACAAATAGACATATGTATGAGCAGTTGTATTAGCTCCACACAGACAAGTGTGTGCTAGCCTTTGAGATGGAAGTAATATATGATAACAGAATACAAAATATCCAAAATTCACTAACATTGAGAGTGAGATAGAATCTGCTAGTGAAGTCGTGAAGGTAGCTATACATAATATCCAAGCGAATAATTCCACTAGCAATTGACATCTGACTATTGCACAGAGCAGATAAGAAAATAACAGACCAATACTAGCAATGCTTATCTTTGAATTGGGCAAAGTACCTTCAAGAAAGAACAGGGGAAGGGTCAGCACAGCACCACCATCCAGAAATGCCAGCCTACTGTGAGTGTCTTCAACCTCTGATATGCAGTGATTAGTGAGTCAGAGATAGAGCATCCGATTCTTCTATTCTTTTATTTATTTTCAACGAAACTGTATAATTTGAAAGGAGTATTAACGAAAAGTGGCCTACCACCAAGATATGAATGCAAGGTAACCAAGGAGGTGTCATATGTATATTCACCAGATGGAGAAGCTCCAGCTGTAACACGGCGACTGCAAAAGCTCAACATAACAACAAAACGATAAGTTAATCGAACAGTTCACATTACAAATGTCGACATCTACAACGATTGACAAATCGAAGCATTACTTATTGCTCAAAACTCACACAACAATCATCAAATACTTAAAATTCACCTCAAAGAGACGCCTATGAATCCTAACTATGCTACGTTTCAACTTGCTCATTTCCAAATCTTATGTATTCAACTCTACACACATGCACCAACAAGCAAACATGAGTTCTCCACTAATTACATCCATTTTCGACCACTCACATAGCTGCATGTAACATGCATAAACAACGCATCCAAACAATTAAAGCTTATTCAACAAATAGGTAATCAATCGACTGGTTAACTCAAACACCAAAAACCAAGAATCCAGCAAAAAATTCAACTCAACCACGCATCTCACCCAAAACAATCATCAAATACTTCTGTATTACCCATTCACCTCAAAGAGACGCCTATGAACCCTAACTATGCTACGTTTCAACTAGCTCATTTCCAAATCTTATGTATTCAGCTCTACACACATGCACCAACAAGCAACATGAGTTCTGCACTAATTCCATCCATTTTCGACCACTCACATAGCTGCATGTAACATGCAAAAGCAACGCATCCAAACAATTAAAGCTTATTCAACAAATAGGTAATCAATCGACTGGTTAACTCAAACACCAAAAACCTAGAATCCAGCAAAAAATTCAACTCAACCACGCATCTCACCCAAAATTTCGCCCAAACGGAACACGACAAAGCAATCAGAAACGAGATCTCAAAAAATTAAAGAAAAAAAAAACAAAAATCCTCGAAAAACAGAAATTAATCGAACACTGACTACTCATCGTCAGACGAATCCTCATCCTCGACTTCTTCGACTTCCAATTCCTCGAATTCGAGCTCCATAATCTGCTCGATCTGCAGCCTCTCGCTCTCCGAGAGCGAGTCGTTTGCCATCGGATTATTCTCTATCCAGCTCCGATTGTTCATGCTTGATTTTTGAGGAGCGAGAGTGCGGGAAAAAAAAATTAAAAAAAGAAAAAAAAAAATGGGAGTTTTTTTTTTGTGTCTGCGGCAGCTATGGAGAGTAGTACCTTCGCGCACTGAAAAAATTAATACGTTTAGCAGCAGGTGCTAGCAACAATGTTTGAGTGTGTTCTACACATTTGACACATCATATATATATAATAAAATAAAATATACTAGTAATATATAATTTTAATTATTAATGCTCATTAAATCTTTTTTTTCCCTATTATATTCGATATATTAATAAGCTGATCCAATCTTGTTTCCCCTTTTCATTTTAGAATTTAGTTTTAATTATTAGTGCTCATTCTTCGGTTAGATTTTCAGGTTAAGAATATAGGTTTGGTATGAAAATTACAACATGGTTTCTTTCATTAGTTTTAATCAAAAAAATTGATTTGAAACTTATCGTGCCGAATTACTGTATAATACTCCTTTCCTTCTATTCATAATATTTGTTTTCCAAAGCTCGTACACGTATATTAAGAAATATATTGCTACTTTAATTAATCTTAATTAATAATAGGTTATTTTAAATTAATATAATTATTGTCTAATGAAAAATTGAAAAAATTGTTTTACCTTCATCTTCATATGTTATTTCTGTACATTACTTAAATCATTTAAGTAAAATAGTTAACTGCCATAAATGATATAATTATATACAACGTCAAATATTTTACAAATAAACTAGATAACCGAAAGGACAAATATATTGAATGGGAGGAAGTAATTCTTCATTCTAATATTCTAAAAATAAATTACAAAAAAATGAATTTGAATTGATTGTGATGAATTGGTTTTAGGTATACTATTTTTAATTAGAGAACATTTTTTTACGATGATACACATGAACTTGTTAAAAAGATATATATACTACACTTTACACTAAACCAAACAAACCTGACATTTCTGAAAATTATTTGGAAGAATAATTTGATTCGATTTAATTTGAAACCAAAAAACCATAGTAATACTTCGAATTTTGGAATCTAACCATTAGAAAAATATACCTTATATGCATAGCACAATGCAAGAAAAAATGTTGTAACATATGAATGTTGCAAGGAACCTCCTCGTGCAAATAGAATTGGGCCAAATCACTTTGTATTTTTTCCAAAACAGCAAATTAACTTTAGCTAAATATTCCCTATTCGCTTTAGCAATTTAATCCAAAATGTGTGACTGCCACTTCTTGACCTTCTACTATCACTATGCTTGGAAATAGCCATAGGTTTCCTCCAATTCTTCTACCTTCATGACTGATCAAAGCAAAGAAAATATGTAGTTAGAAAACAACCAAAATAATAACTATATAAAAAACCTATGAAAGCCCATTAATAGGACAAAACTTATTTTGTTAGAAAATAACCAAAATGACTCTACATGAAGGGGAAAAACCACTATGAAAACCCACTATAGAAACCACTGCCAATCAATTTCAACAAAATAACAAACACATTATGGAAAAGTGAAGAACTATACAAGATGAAATTAGATGATCAATTCAAATCATGAATGGGAAGAAGTATTACCTTTTCCTTTGTCATCCAATATGATCTAGTATGCACTCTGCCCATTCTATTCGCATTTCATCAATTTCACTTGTAGAATAAGCATCTTTTGTAAACTACAAATGAACATAAACATAAAATGTATTATTCAAAGCAAAGTGCTTAGTTATTAATTTGCAAGATATAAAACGTGAAGAACCATGCGCGTTACTATACCATTGATTGTAGAGAAATTGAGCCAAGGTCTCTGCAAGCTTCGATGATTTGTTTCATATACCGCATTATGTAGAACCCACATTGCTTTGAATCAGGTTGGAGATGAGCCTG
>JAYJMF010000066.1:1712896-1745138 GCA_036873715.1 Salvia sclarea
GCAAACCCCACCACTTGAAACAAAAGATATGCATATGCATTTGATGATAAAACCACCACACTTTTTTTCTTTAATTATATCTCTTTTTGTTTACAAATACAGACACTAGTATAACTTGGTACACATTTTGCAATCTTTCACCCACCACACCTTCCTCTCTCTTCTCCCCCTTTTTGCCCTGTTGCACAGGGTTTCTTCTTCTTCTTTGATTCTTTTTTTTTCCTTTCATGCATTCAGTTCTTCTCTTGGCCCTGCTGATTGTGCTTGATCTGCTCGTTTTTGCTCTCTCCAGAGGGTTTTTGGGGGTTGGATTTGGGGTTTCCACGCTTTTCCCATGTCAGAGGTCTTTGATTTCACTGGTATGATCTTGGTTTTGATTGATTTTGATTAGGGTTTGGTGAAAGTTCGTTGCTTTAGCTCAGATCTTGTGATTTAGAGGCTTTTAGGTTTAATTGATAATTGGGCTTGTTGAAAGTTTGTGGCTTTAGTTGGTTTCCTGCAGTTTGTTGTTGAACTTGTTTGATCTTGTGATTTTGGGATAGTTTTGTTGCATTCTTTGTTGGGTTTTTGGGGAATTTGTTGACTGTTAAAAGCTTATACCCCAATTGACTTTGTGGAATTCTGTGTTAGATGATTTTGGTGAGGTCTTTGTGAAGCATGATTTTCATAGCTGGGAATTTGTTGATTTTGGTGAATTCTTTTGATATGGATGTGTTTCTTTGATGTTTAATAATATATCTGAACTTGTTAATCGTGATTGTCATAGTGGGAATTTGTTGATTTTGGTGAAGTCTTTGTAGATTTGATGAAGTTATATGATATGGATGTGTTTCTTTGATGTTTGATGATATATCTGAACTTGTTAAGAATTGATTCTTGTATTGTAACTCTCTTTTGCTCTTTCATCTGTTGCAATATCTGATGTCGAGTTTCGATGTCTTTTTTCGACAGATGTTGGTGCTTTTCGGTCTGGGAGTTTTCTCCCGAACCCGAAGGATTCAAGCCTGTTCTTGTCTCCTGCTAACCTTGTGGATCTCTATCTTTTGCCTCGCAAAAGATCTCGTGTCTGTGCTCCGTTTGTCGTCTCCGGGGAGGCAAAGCCGCAGCCCTCGATTGAAGTCCTTCCTGATGAGTGCCTCTTTGAGGTTTTCAGACGTCTTCCCGGAGGCAAAGAGAGGAGTGCTTGTGCCTCTGTGTCGAAGCGCTGGCTCATGCTTTTGAGCAGCATTACAAGGGATGAAATATGCGCTCCTCGAGTCGCTCAATCTGCCCAGCTCGAGACCAAATCTGATGAAGAAGAATCTAACGGATATCTCTCTAGATGCGTGGAGGGGAAGAAGGCAACCGATGTGAGACTTGCTTCGATAGCTGTTGGAACTGCGAGCCGTGGAGGTCTTGGAAAGCTTTCCATCAGAGGAAGTGCTTCGACTCGTGGGCTGACAAATCTTGGTCTCAAGGCCATATCCCGTGGCTCCCCCTCCCTACGAGTCCTTTCCCTTTGGAACGTATCTTCAATTTCTGATGAAGGATTAATCGACGTGGCAAATGGGTGCCGTTCCATTGAGAAACTTGACCTCTGCAATTGCCCTGCGATCACTGACAAGGGTCTAGCTGCGATTGCAATGAACTGCCCGAATCTGATGTCAGTTTCAGTGGAATCTTGCTCGAACATTGGTAATGAGAGTCTGCAAGCATTGGGCCGCTTCTGCCCCAATCTCAAGTGCGTGAGCATTAAAAACTGCCCTCTCGTTGGTGACCCGGGAATTGCCGGTCTATTCACATCAGCTGGTCACCTTCTGACAAAGGCAAAACTCGAGTCGCTTAACGTTACCGATGTGTCCCTTGCTGTCATCGGACACTACGGGAAAGAAATGGCGGATCTTTCACTTGCCGACCTGCAAAATGTGAACGAGAGGGGTTTCTGGGTGATGGGTAAGGGCCAAGGTCTGCAAAAGCTGAGATCTTTATCAATAACTGCTTGCCAGGGAGCCTCCGATTTAGGGCTTGGAGCTGTGGGTGAAGGTTGCCCCAATCTCAAAGTGTTTGCCATCAAGAAATGCCTACGGGTTTCCGACAATGGGGTCATGTCGTTTGCCAAAGCTGCTGGCTCACTCGAAAGTCTCCAAATAGAGGAGTGCCACGTGATCACGCAACGTGGCTTCTTTGGCATCCTTGCAAACTGTGGTGAGAAATTGAAGGCTCTTGCAGTGGCGAACTGCTTGGGGATTCGTGACTTGAACTTTGGATTCCCGTTGGCATCTCGTTGCGACTCCCTCAGATCACTGACCATCCGCAACTGTCCCGGATTTGGCGACTCCGGCTTGAGCATGTTGGGCAGAATCTGCCCGAAACTCACTCACGTCGATCTTAGTGGCCTACAGAGTGTAACCGATGCTGGCGTTGTACCCCTCGTTCAGACCTCCGAGGCTCGTCTAGTGAAGGTCAATCTGAGCAAATGCGTCAACCTATCCGACAACGCTGTCTCGGCCATTGCAAAGCTTCACGGTGAAACTCTCGAGCTTCTGAACCTCGATGGCTGCAGATACGTCACTGACACGAGCTTGATGGAGATCGCTAGGAACTGCCTTTCCCTCAGCGAGCTAGACGTTTCCCAGTCGGGAATAACAGATTACGGAGTTACAGCCTTGGCAGCGGCCGAGCAGATGAATCTGCAGATACTCTCCGTGGTGGGCTGCTCTTCGATCTCCGACAAAAGCCTGCCTTTTCTGGTCGCCTTGGGCAAGACTCTCGTCGGGCTGAACATCCAGCGTTGCCGTGGAATCAGCTTTGGCACCACGAGCATGCTTCTTGATCAGCTGTGGAGGTGCGACGTGCTTTATTGAAAATCAAACTCGAAAGGTTGATCTCTTACTTAGTAAGTATAGCAGTGTTCGTCGTTTTTGGGTCCGTTGGGAGGCGTTGAAAGTCGTTTCAAGTCCACAAGTCTTGCCTTTTTTTTCCAGCTAAGGTAGTCCGGTGCTACTTTTTTGCAGCTCTCTCGACATCAAGAGAGCTGTTTTTTTAGGAGGGTTTCGTCTCTAACGAGACGAGGAAAGCCTTCCTTTTTAAGTACCCTACGCTTAGCTGAGAACTCTGCAGCTGTGGACTATCGATTTTTTCACCCTTCCAATGGTCGTTTCGTATCTTAGCGTTTGTGGCCTTACGGGCATTGGTAGTTTAATCTCGTTATCGATGCTATGCATATATATGTGTGTTGTCGGAGTGGCTGTTTTAGGGTTGCTTCTTTTGGCAGTCGTCGTTTGTTGCCTTGCTTCCCGGGGCTTTGGCCGTGGCAGTGCGTCTTTAGCTGCCACGACGACCTCTTTCTTGGTCGTTTTTTCGTTTTCCCAAGCCCCGTTTTTGCAGGTTTCCTCGTTATCTCGAGCTGTCTCGTGCAACCTTCTCGTTAATGTAACGCTCCCCGTATGATTGTACTCTGTTTTCGTCTCGTTTCGTGTCGATGAATAAAGGCCGCCGCCGGTCGTGTGTTTGTGGAAATGATCTGTGTTTCATCTTCTGTTCTTGTGTTTGAGCATATTGGTTCATTACTATGCTAGTAGATTTATGAATGTTAAAAACCTAATTTATGGTATGTTACTATTTTAGTACCTTACTTGATTGTGATGGAGATTGCTTAATTACTGCAATTGTAAAAATCACACTCCTAAGTTGGATTTCTCCTTCACTCGATTTATCAAATTTTTAGGCATTTACTGGTTTTACTCATTTGAAGTGCTACCAAATAGTGGCTATAATAATGTATAATTTTGGAAACCTAATTAACAATTGAGAAATTAAGAGTTATTTCATCAAAGCCGAGCTCAAGTTTTCTAAGTCGATCAATTTATCTAGATTTGCATATTATTGGTACTAAACTACTAATATATCAAAACCAAAAGCAAGTATATTCAATCACTAAAAAAGTTAATTTAACTTTGGATATCAAAGTGGAAATATTTATAAAATTTATGCCACGACAGAGGCTAGTTTTGCCTTTTTCGAGAAATATTTATAAAATATCAATTAGTCTCAACTCTCAACACTAATCCTATCTAAAGTTTGTCGACACACAATCTCACTAACACATTATTAAACAATAAATGCATTTCAATTTCTAATCTAAATCGGCTTTAAGTCTTTAACTTTTCCCATTTTGGATAATCGTGTCAATATTATGGAATTTTTTTATTACATATATAAAAAATAATAACGTCAATATATATTACTAAGATGATCCACAAAAGAAATCATTTTTTCTGCTAATAAATTGACTTAATAGTAGATTAGTTGATACCAAATGTCAAAAATCTCGAATTTAAGTCCACCATGATAAGACTTCAATTTTTCTCGTTGATTAACCAAAAAAAAAGCATTTTTCATACATAAGAGAAAATTTAATGACTGAAAAAGTAGTATACTAATATGAAAGCCTCAAATGAATACATCAAGAGAAATAGAAAAGGAAGAAACAAAATCCTAAAAAGAAAACTAACAACAAATTTAACTAGATAGCAAAAAGGGGCAATCAATTAGAAGCACTATATTACATAAATTCAATATTCAAAGAGATATATTATATAAATTCAACTCAAAAGAACTATCTAAAGATTGATAGCTCTGTGTGTGAATGTGTGTGTGATGAAGAAATCAAGAAAAGCAGAGGAAAGCAGAGAAGAAAAATATGCTACACTGATTAATAACTTGTGTTTATATCAACAATTGAAAAGCAACACAGATCCAAAGTAGCTTTCACCATATCACATATTTCAACAGCTTGTCTGTCTTCTTCCACATAGAATCATCATTCATTCCAACACAGAAATTTCCCCCAAAATTTTCACTGACCTCAGGTGACCATCATTGCCTAAACATAAATTAGGATAACAACAAATTCACCACACTCAGCAAACAAGTAAAAAACACCATCAAACCAAACTTCGCGTCGCTGACTATGGCACCCCTTACTACACTGTACCTCCATCATGCCTTGCTCGAATATAGAGAATTTATTCAGACATCTTCCACATTTTTCCATAAAGATGATCGTATAACACCAATTCCGTAAAAAAGATGCATAACCTGCTCATACTGCAATCGCCTCGTGCACCAAGCTTTTATCTTGTCCTTGTGGTTCGACAGCAGCTTCGCTGTCCATGCACGTCTCGCCCTCGTTTGGCACAGCAGCAGCAGTCCCGGCTTCCTTGGATGCGTCGTTTCTGGATTCTGCTGCTTCTTTGGAAGCCGTGGTCTTGTGGGACGTAGTGGCCTTCTTCTTTTCACCGGAGAGGGTTGAGTTCTCGGAGGGTAGCTTGGGAAGGGATTTTCGTAGTGGCTTCTTGACGTGGGCGACAGGAGGTGGCGTTTTTGCAACATTACCTTTTGCAAATTTCTCGTCCAAGCTCAGCCTGCTTGGACGAGCAATGGGGGCATCATTTTCTTCGGATTCAGCAGTAGACGATGAAGTCTTCTTTCGACCAAGCTTGGGAGATTTGGCCCTTGTAGTAGGTATCTACAACAAAAAATAGTTCACACGAAGGCATTAGAATAGTAGTGGAAGTACGAAACTGAGCATGATTTTACTATGGATTCCTCGTTTTCATTATTAATTGTGCACAAGTTGACATTATTTCGGAGATTCAGCTTTGTTAGGAGATTGAACTGAAATGCGGTAAGCTCAATAAGGGCCGAATGGTCTAAAGCGACAGACTATCTAACTATGATCATATGACTAAACCGTTTTTTGACCTCAGTCGAATTCCACAATATGCATAAACTACTCACAACATGATCTTGTTCAATCTCTGAAGCCTTTTCTAATACAGTCAAAACTAGACATAAATAGACGTTGCATTAGCGAGAAGAATCCACAAAACGAGCATTTACCCCAGCCATAATATGAAAGTGTACATCAAAACAATTGATTTCAGAATTGAAGAGGCTCAGCTTTGCAAGTGAGTGAAAATTTCTTCCATAAACTAGTTTGGTATCAGAAAGTATTCTCGAAGATAGGAACTTCAAATGTTATTCAAGAATCATTTTATGGAATTACCTTCTTCAATTCCACCTTAGGAGGTGCAGGTTCCTGATAGAAGCTTGGCATCGGTGTTGCTTTGAAACCCAATTTCTTTCGCAACATTCTAATCTCGGCTTCCTGAGATTCCTGTCCCCAAAGAAACAAAAGAATGGAAAAAGGCAGATAAAGGTCACCTTCCAAAATCTTAAAGCCATAGCATGATTTTCAAACCAAACCTTAGTCTTGGCTTGCAAATTGTTCTTCTCCATTTCCTTTGCATGAATTTTTTCCTCGAGTTTTGTGTAGAACTGCCAAACAATCACAGTGAAATCTATGAGCCCTGATCATGCAAATTAGACTGGAAAATCAGTGTACACCTACTAACCTCTCTTCTTTTCTCAGCCCTCTCGTCACACTTAAAATTGAAATCGTAGGCTGGAAGAGTGCCAACTTTGCGGGGTTTGCCATCATCAGAAGTAGGACTTTTAAAAAATCAATTAAGGATAAGCCATTCACAAGTAAAGGTATCATTTTTAAGAACAAATAGAAATATTGTGCAATATTAAAGGATACAGAGAAGACTCAGAGGTCTCTTCAGCTTTACCGGCAGAGGAAGGGCCTTTCTTGATGACCTTCGGTTTCGTCTCCTCCCTGAAGTGAGGAAACAGTTCTTGTCATTTAAGGAATAAGACCTTCAACAATAGTGTATAATTACAGGAAATGAGCTCAAAGTTCTTTCTTCTATATTACATTTCACGACTAGGGGAGCCAAATTTCAAATTTTAGGAGCCATGGATGGAGTATAAGAGAAGAGAATGAACACATAATTGAAAAACAACATACGTCAGATCTTCTGGCAGAGCTTCACTAGTGGAAGACGACGTTGCTTCAGGCTGTCGTTGCTGCTGCAGGAGATTACGAAGGAATTATGTTCCACAAACTGAATACTAGTGAAGAAATATACATTCATAGGTAACTCATGCAGATATATCAACTATACCTTAGAAACAGTTGGAACATTCGTTGCTTTCGAGCTATCAGAAGCTTGCCTCTCATTGAATGATTTAACTTTTGTTTTAAGGGCAGGCGTCTTTCCTCGTACTGATTCTGAAGAAACGGTACCATTTGACGAAGCAGCAGAAGATTTAGGCACGTTTTTCCCATCTTTGCTCTTACTCAATCCTGCCGATGAAACTTGTCTCGGGCTTAAAGACTTCCCACTCTTGGCCTTCCCCGTGCCCTTTTGTGGTTTCAAATTCTTAGAATCACTAGACTCCTTAACTCTAGGCGCCTACGCACACACACAAACACCAAAACGAAAGGGAAGAAAATAAAAATTTTGGAGTTCCACAAAGTACTAATGAAGCTATGCAACTGGATAAGAAATTCAGAATCTCAAATGGTCATACCTCAGCTGCGACAGTCGAGGGGCATTCCGGTTGCACAGCAGGTTCTTGATTGACTTCTTTGTCGGAGACTAAAGAATGATCTTCCAGCTTCACGGCATCTTCAAGATTAGCACTTAATTCTTCCATCCCCAAGTCTCCGTTGGAAGTCCCGTTTACCTTTTCAGAGATTACGAGTGGCTCGTGAAGACCATTCTCCAACTCCGCCCCACACACATTACTATCGCTGTTCGCCGCCATCATAAGCCTATTTACCTATCAAAATCATACCACACTCCTTCAGATGAGGCAGCAAGCCTGCACCAAAATATTCACTTGAAATCCCAATATTACAGATAGCAATGCAAACAACATATATAGCTAATCTTGAATGATAACGCACAAAAATGCAGAATCTGTAATAAAGTTGAATCTCCACCACAGATAGCTACATAAAGTCATGAAAGCTACTAACAAATCTTGAGGCTAAAAAGCCCAACATTCCCATTTCTCCCATTAATTCCCCCATCTACCCTAATTCTTCCCCAGCAAACCACCAAAACCAAATTAGAATAAAAACACAATCTTTAACCAAGAAACAGCAATAAATCTAGTCCCAACAGTAATGCACAAGCAATCAACAACAATAACTTCAGATAAACAAAACCCAAACAAGAATAAAGCCACAGCAACAAAACCAGAGGAAAAGGACAAAAATCACAAGGGAAAAAAGGAGCTTTAAACCACACTCTCACACTAGATCTCCAAAACCCTCAAAGATCCAACTTTTACCACTTCCAAGATTCAGATGCAGAACCCATTTTGGAGAGATTTCTCATCACACATCTAAGAAACATGCACCACATTTTCCACAATCTCAAACCAAGATGAATGAGCTGTAATGCTTGAAAAAGGCCTACCTTTTTAGAGCATTTGGAGTGAGTGAGTGAAATCAGCAGGCTGATTGATGATTCAGCAAGATATTGCAAAGATCTGGAGAGATTGTTAAATGGGTCTGGTCTGGTCTTGGTCAGGCTTCCTGTCTGAACTTTGAAATGATCTTCAAGTTTTACACTGCTCTCTCTCTCTCTCCTCTTTTTTTTGGGTTTTAATTTTTTCCTCTTTTGTTTCGGAGGGGAAGGGGTGATATTTTTATTATTTTAATACTACTATAATGTTATCAATATCATAATCTTGAAATTGAAAATTTGGAACTCTCTCTCTCTCTCTCTCTCTCTCTCTCTCACACACACACACTAATAAGAAAAACAGAGGCAAAGTTGTGTTTGTTTGTGTACGTGCCAGCTCTGCTTCTCCTGCTAAGGAAATAAGGGTAATATAAAGAAATTAAATAATGAAAAATACTATATATTATACGGCTCATACGTGTGCATGCCTATTTTATTTAATAAATTAATTAAACACTATATAATTATAACATTATTATAATCGATTTGAATTTTTAACGAAAGAATCTTGATAACTTGTATAATACAGTTTAAAGGGGTAATGACGCCTAAAGACACGGTTTTTTTTTTCCAAAATATGGTCTGGCACATGACCTTCAAAATTAGTTTAAAGGGGCAACGTCTAGTATTGTTCTGATTTTTTAACACGCGTCTATTTTTTGAAGAAATCGAAAGGTTATGAACGAAATTGAGGATTGATAGAGCAAAGTGTACTACTTTTACTGCATTATTTTGCCACACAAGACTATGATTTTGTCACATAAGCTTTTGATTTCAATAGAAAATAGATCAGAGTTAAAAAAAAAAAAAAAAAAAAAAAAAAAAAAAAAAAAAAAATTCAGAACGATAAGAAACATTATGTATTTATAAATAGATTTTTAAGATATTTCACCAAAAATAGATCGGTGTTAAAAAAAATCAAAACGATACTAAATATTGTGTATTTATACACTGATTTTGTAAGATCATGTACAAAAAAAAAAAAAAAACTAAATTTCGGGCAAATTTCGTGAATTTAGGCGTAATTACCATAATTTATACTTCATAGCCGTAGGGGAAAAAAAGGAAGATAATGAAGCTGGCATGTAATTATGATATGATACATTAGTAATTAATACTTAGTTATGGCACAACCCGTGACACGTTTAAAACATATACCACATACTGCTTAAGAAATTCAATATCGAAATTAAATTTTGAGACATTTTTTTCCTTTTTTTGGCGTATGTAAAAATGTGACTTTTCAGAGATATAAGATTTTGAGATTATTTTAGAACGTCGCTTTCTTCCTTTACCATATAGCAAATTTTGTATATGAATTGATTGAATTTCATTTAATGTATCTCGTGACATTATATTGCAACATGAAAAATTGTACAATATTATTGCGATTGTGTTTCGATCTTTGCTATATATAAATGAACATATCTAGCTTTTAAACCACGATCAATTTATAAAAATGAGTGTATTTCCTATTAAAGTATAAGACATAATGATATGAGATTGAATCTATATGACTATTTATTAATACAAGTATATCTGTCAATGGTTGTTGCTGGTTTGTTTGATGATGGACCAAATGGGCTACCCTTCTTTTTGTCTAGTCAATCTTTTTATATGTGTTTATTTATGTTTTTTTTTTCTAGGCTATAATAAAATAATATATCTGTCACACTTCATGAGAGGGCTAATGTAATAGTGTGACAATTATGTTTTAAATTTTTGATTTTACACGTACATTTTTTTCATGGTTGAGTTAGCTCAAACTCCACATTTAATTTCCCACTAATTACAATCTTGCTATATTGTACTAATATATATAACATCGTCATTTATCTTTACAGTAGTTCGGACTGAAATCGTTTCTTTTTCCTCAAGGCTTTCACCCTCTTGTGCCAGTTGCCAACTCTGGCCCTCCATCAATCTGAATCGAGACCGTCCCATTAGCACTGACTGCATGGGGTCGAAAGGTTCCGATTTAGTGAACGTACGTGTCAATACGATTCATTATTATCTATAGATATGGCAAAAGCATAATCGATTTTCTGGTTAAATAAGCTAGAGAGTAGCTTCATTAGATTATTTAATTTCATCTAAATGTGTGATTTACCTTTTTTTAACTTAGAATTTACATGGGTGTAACACGCTAGTTTTAGACTTATAGGTGGGAATTTTCATAGTATATTATGCACTTCAATTTTGATTAATTAAATGACAAGTTACTGCTTACTTCTCCATCTTATGTGTTCTTTTATCTACATCTGCTTTTAGTATTCTTTTAGTCGACGAATGTATTCATGTTAAACGCTTCGCTGCAGCAGTCGCACTAGCATCCAATCAAGAATCGGTATTTCGACATATTATATGTCCACACGTGTGAGTTGGCTAGGGTTGCCCTAATAGCATCAAACTAATCACCCTAGCTTGGACTTTGGAGGGGTGGGATTATTCTATTTAGAGGTGAATTGAGGTTAAGTACATGTTATATACTAAATAATATCCAGCTCATATATATAGAGTCCCACTTTGGAGTTTGGATGGAGTCAATATGTTGTACCATATCATAATACTTTTTTAGTAGTGCAAATTTAAATTCAAACATGAAATGCTTTTGTCGTGTTAATTTCAAGATGCTTGGAATTATGTATGGGATAATTTAAATAATATTGTTTGCTTAGACAAGGGCCTGCATTCACAATCACAAACAACAACAAATTATTAAAAAAAAATGTCAAGTTGTCTAGAAATACTAATCTTATCAAAAGTAGCTAGCGTCAATTAGAGTAATGTATTAATTAGAGAAATTTTATATTTACCTGTTTTAATTTACTCCGCAAATGTTGTAACTTTTGGCTTTTCTCCACAAACTAATTTAGATAAAAAGAAAATGTACTTTAGTTTATTCCTTGATATATAAAGTAATGTTTAAGTATAAATGATAAAGATGTTCAGTGTTAGGTTAGGTCCTAATTTGAATATATTCTCTAGGATTATTTTTTTTGGTGGTGGTGGTGTCATTTCTAATTCTAGTCAATGATTTTCAACTTTGAAGTGTATATGAATTTGACTAGAAAAAATTAATATGATTACAAAAATGTTATTTTTAGATAAACATGTTATTTCAATAGTAGGAGTCTCTTATAATCAACCTAATAATGGCACACTAGCATTAATTAAGAAGGAGGTTATAGTCTATCCCGCAATCAATTATCATTGAATAAGTCCATAAAGTTGGAAAGAGGAAAATTGAATGTTGACGATAACTACAATAACTTCTCCAAATAGATTTAGTAACAAAATAACGTTATGATCAGATCAATAATAAAGATGAATAAATCTATGCGGTCATAAATTGTCTCACTAGAAAGAAAAAAGAAAATCATTTTTAGAAAAATATTTTGGATCAAAATAAGAACGGATTGATTGTTTTCATAAAAATGGATTAATTATTAATAAGAATTAATATATTTTAGTTTTTATTTAATTTTATAAATTTAAGAATAAGATTTTAATCTAACTAATGTTTTAATTTCCATTTAACTGTGCAAATTTAAAAATATGCTTCGTAATTTCATATCAAGTTTAAAAATAACAATTATAAAGTATAAATTTAATTCAAATTTTAAAATAGACTAATTTTAGTGTTTGATATTTAACACTTGAAAATACTAATTAATCTTCGCTTGTATGGGTGGCCATAGCCAAATAGCACTACTTATAAAAATAATCATATCATCATTGGTACCAATCAAACATATATCAAATATTAAATTTGGACTAAGGGGCCTAATTGTAGGTTATTTTTACATTTCCCTAATTATATAAAGTATGGAATTCATAACTCATTCACCTTTATCATCTTGTTTGTCACGATAAAGGAAACACACACTAGCAACGTAATAAAATATAAATAAACCAATCACCATATATATATATATACACTAATATATATAAAGTAATTCGAATAATTATTTTCAAAATAAAAACTAAAAGTTAAGCCTTTTTCGAATCTTTGAATTTCCATGCGAAGCCGACATATATTATTGAGGACCACTCTCCTGAAATTCCGTTTACAATTGTTTTCTTGTTAGATAGAAAATGCATGCAGAGATAATATTTTGGAATTCTTTTTATTTTTTTCTTCATAGTTGAATATTTTTTAATGCTAAACAATGAATTCTATAATGTGAATCCTCGTTTTGTTATTTTGGTAGAGAAAAAATGGATTAAAAAAAACAGGTGAAGACACATACTCAAAAGATGAAAAACCTTTTTAGTGTTAGAGACCCTACTTGTTTGGCTTTTTCTAACTAAACCTATTTCTTCTCTTTCTTTTGTAGTAATGGGCAATTTGCCTTTTTAGACTACTCCAATTATTATACTACTATATAATCCTAGAATTATATCCAAGATCCTTTATTTTTATGCCATTTTATTTTGTATTTACTTGCTTATGATAATAATTAAGCAATTTAATTGTTTGCGTATCATGTGCGTGGTTTTAATGTGGCTAGTTTAGGCGAAAAAGACGCTTACCAAACTAATAAAGTTAGCTTCTAATTATTTCAGATCTTAATTGAATTTGGATAGTCTATTTAACAAAGGGATGTATAACACGAAAAAAGAATTGAGTAAAATACTAGTACTATAATCTAATTAATGCTACAAAATTTTGAATAAAATAAATATATTGTACACCAAACTTTCCTACATATAGTACTAATATAGTACTAATAGCCTACACATTGAATTCGTGTATAAATATAAGATTATCTATCATTATCAAGATTAAATGTGGCTAAATAAACCGGCCCAAGATACCCAAAATTAGTATACTCGGTTAATGGACTAAAAGCCCAAAACAAATCGGGCTTAAAAAGCCCACACACTTAACATAATCACCACTAATTTGGTTATTAATCTATTTATTTTTCGATTCCAAATAATGATAATAACAATATTGAATGTTTTGAATATTCTTCGAAAATGATAGTGAAAATTCAAGTCGTTAATTTTTTCAATCATAAATTAAGAAGGTGAATTTTAATGTTGCAAAACACAAAATTTAGAGTGAAATTAGGTATATGAATAGAATAGGGCATTCCTTCATGGTCATAGTCATGTTGATGCACCAACTAACAAAAATAGCAACTTTATTGAAAGGGAAATAAATTAAACATGGGACTAACTCAAAATAGACAATACCTAATTTTTTCTTTTATTATTGTATTTTCGTGAAGAGGGAACAAAAGATATAGTTGGTGGAATCGTGACAATTAAAACTAAAAAAATGTATAAATTGAAAGGAATTAAATCATTAGTGAAAGTGAAATGAGAAATGAGAGTTTAGTTGATTTGGGCATTCTTAAACTATAGTAAATATTGATTATTTCTTGCAAGAATCATCAAATACACCTATTTTTTCATCCAAATTTCTCCAAATTCCCAACTAACTCCAATTTCTTTGAAGGGTTGCTATACTAGAGATATTGCACACGAGATCCTCTACTCCAACCGTGTCTCGATTTCACGACTCGTTCGTGCCAAACGAGTTCCAATACTCGAACACAAACACAACATGAAATGGAAGAGAAAAAATTTAGGTCCAATTTCCAAATTGGAAATAGGACAAAAACAAAAGAGAGAGAACTTTCTCTATAGATCAAAACCGTGTTTCGATTTCACGACTCCTTCGTGCCAAACGAGCTCCGATACTCAAACATGAACACAAACATGACATGAAATGGAAGAGCAAAAATTTAGGTTTCCAAATCCGAAATAGAGCCAAAAAAAGAGAACTTTCTCTATAGATCAAAACCACTAATCAATTTACAAATCAAGAATTACAAAACAAGAACATACATTTCACCTCCAAGATAGCTCTTTTCTGCATCACAAAACTTCAACTATCATTTACACAACCTCAAAACTACAAGCCACACATATATGCATACAAATGTCATCTTGGGCCGGAGAGGCGAACCGCGGAGAGATACGTGTCGCTATTGCAGTCCGATGGGCCCGAGGAGGTCCCCCCCTCGCTGATCGACTTGAAGAAGGTCGAGTAGAGCCTCGACCCTAGCTGCGAGGCCGTCGGGGGCGGAGGGACGGGGCTCAGCCCCTCGAGCATTTGCACGACTTTAGTCATCGGCGGGCGAAGGCACATATCATCTTGTATGCACCAAAGAGCCACCTTTATGGCTATAGCAACTCTTTCATCCTCTTCACTAATCTTCAATTTCTCATCAAGAATCTCCCCCACCTTCCCCTCCTCCATCATCTTAAACGCGTACGAGGGGAAGTGCGATTTCTCCGAGCTCTGCGTCGTGTCGTAGTTCTTCCTCCCCCCGATGAGCTCGAGCAACACCATCCCGTAGCTGTACACGTCGCTCTTCTCCGAGATCGCATAGCTAGTGATCCACTCGGGAGCGAGATAGCCCCTTGTGCCTCTCATCGTCGTAAAGACATGGCTTTGCTCGCGCGTCATGAGCTTTGCAAGCCCGAAATCGGAGACCTTAGCCATGAAGTGGTCGTCGAGGAGCACGTTCTCGGGCTTGATGTCGCAATGCACGATCTTGACGTCGCAATCCTCGTGGAGGTAGGCTAGGCCCTTGGCGGTCCCGACAGCGATGTTGTATCTCGTGTTCCAATCGAGCAAGAACTTCCCTTTTTCTTGCTTGAACAGCCACTTGTCGAGGGAGCCGTTGGCCATGTACTCGTAGGCGAGGAGGCGGTGGGACCCGTCTGCGCAGAAGCCACGGAGACGGACGAGGTGGAGGTGGTGGATGCTGCCTATGATGCTCACCTCGGCTCGAAACTCCTTCTTCCCCTGCCCGATCCCCTCGAGCTGCTTCACAGCCAGCCTCGTTCCATCGGGGAGGGTCCCGTCGTAGACTGATCCGAACCCTCCCTGCCCGAGCTTCACCGAGAAGTCCCTCGTTGCCGCCTGAAGATCCTTGTAGCTGAAACGGATCGGCATCCCCGATAGACCTTCGAGGAAATTGTCCTCCTCTGAGCTCTCTTTAGGCGAGTCTGGCACCTTCTTGCTTCTCCGGTAGAAACGGAGAGCAGCAAACACCATTGCTATGATCACAACAACAGTCACAATCACAATCACAATCACTATAGGCGAAGGCTTTCCGCCTCCGCCTCCAGCCCCGTCTCCACTTCCCCCGTTGCTCGAGATTTTGATGTAAGATATATAACCACCACCATTGCTAGACCCCTCCAAGCTCCCAATCTCATCAAACAAGAAGCAATTCCCCGAGCTATTCTGGAAAAACATCGCCCCACACGAGCAATTCCCACGACATGAGCCCTTGCAGCCTTCTAGCGTCGTTTTGGAGAACGGCTGCACGAATGGCAGAGCAAAGTAGCTCAGATCATCGCCAACGCTGACAAGCTCAAACGGGGCAGCACCCGTTGATTTATCATCACAACGAGAAGACGCCGCCACGGATTTGCACGAGACGGATGGGGGGCACTGGCACGAGTTCCCGGGCAAGCAGACAGCGTAGGGATCGCACGCTGCAGGCCTACTGCACTGATCAGCCGGGATCCTCGTCGCAGAGGGGTTAGACGAGCCGGCTTGGAGCATCGAGAACGCGATGGATCCCTCACTCCCCAACACCGCGATCCACGTTGCATTCGCATTGCTGCTCTCGGTGAAGATGAATTGCCAAAGCAAGACCTTCCCTTGGTCATAAAATTTCCAAGAATTGCCACTTAAAACAGCAGAGGCGACGGCGCCACGCCCTTTATTGATCGTTATTCGACTATCTCTCGACATAGACCAATACGTCTGCGGGGGCTTGAAGCCGGCTGACAACGACATGTCACCGGCCCTGATCTCGAGTGAGTAGGTCAGGTTGCTCGAGACGGCCCGGTCGCTCACAAGCCTCATCCCTTGCAAGAATTCTTGATTTGGGAGAAGGGTGTTGCTTGGATGCCTAAAGCTCTCCCAAATGAAGGAAATTCCATCTTTCCCAACCAAAACAAGATTCCCATTATCCAACAATTCCATTGCAGAAACCCCTTTATTACCACTATCAGAAGACCAGATTTTGGAACCACCACTTTCTAAAAAGGCATTGCCTGATCTATCAAACTGAAAGCTGTCTGAATTCTTAACTGGGGAATCCCTATTTGCAGCCCAAACTATAGTAGAGCTGCTCTTGTGCATCACAACAAGGAGAAATTGGGTGACATCTGAAGCAGTTGTGGTTAAGCCAAAGGCAAAATTGGAGTTGTTTGACAAGAGAAACATCCCATCATTGTCTATCCAATACATTTGAGACCCTTTGAAGCCTAGATCTAATTTCCCTATATTCTGCACACTCCCACTGCAGATTTGAAGCAGCAATAGCAACACAATGGAAATGCAAGAAAACCCCCAATTTCCCATCACCATGTATAGATTTTGTCTCCACCAAAAACCCACAAGCAAAAAACCACACCAAACCAAAATTAGCTTCTCAAACTCAACATACCTCAGCTGAATTTTGGACTTTCAAGAAACCCCACAAATAAAAATCCAATCTTTCAACTGAATTTTGATTCCTTTCCTCCTTTTCTTTCAAGAATTGGATTTTGCAACTGCAAGCCACACAGAGAGAGCATTAAATAATCCAATAAA
The DNA here is from genome assembly GCA_036873715.1 of Salvia sclarea. NCBI lineage: Eukaryota > Viridiplantae > Streptophyta > Magnoliopsida > Lamiales > Lamiaceae > Salvia > Salvia sclarea. The sequence goes on from JAYJMF010000066.1 coordinate 1,729,898, forward strand.
CTGCTAAATTCACAATTATCCAATTCAAGTTCTTGACACCCAAAAGTTAGAAAATGGCAGAGACAAAGACAGCTCAAATTTTGACAGCAGGGGAAGTTCTGACAGTGTCAAAAAACTGCCTTAAATCAACTGACCAATGGACTCAAAGAGGAAGCTTGAGAAATAAATGATCCAATTGGGAGAGAAAGTAAAAAATTTGCAGTCCAAATTGATCAAATGGGAGTGCAAATTGCTGAAAAAGAAAAGACTTGATATTTAAGAGGAAAGAACTCTGCAGCAGCAAGGCATTAAATGGAGGTAGGTGGTAAGCAGTAATACATGCACACAGCATACCATTCAAAGAATTGAAGAAGCCACCAAAAAGTGGAGTATTTTTTGCAAAATTCTGACAAAATAAAAGGAAAATGAATAGGAAACACAAGTGGGATTTGGAGAGATGGGCATTTTTCCCTGAATTGAAGGCAGAAACAAACAAAGAGAATTAGATGAATCTGTTTCTGCTTATGTCAAAGGCTTGGAGAGATCTGAGGTGGGCATTAACTTTTTATTGTCCAAAAACCAAAATACAGGTGGGCTATTAATATTTTAATAATATTATTATGGGGTGATGATGACCAATTTCTTGAAAAAACAAAGATCAATTTTTTCTCAAGTGTGACCCTTTGTTGATCCAAGATTACATCTTTTTCCCTTGATTTCAAGAAAATATGCTTATGTATGTGTTGCATAGTGTTTGCGTATGTGTGGGAAAAAAATAAACAAGATTTAATTAAGTCAACAAATTGAATTCAACATCAACCCCACCTAAAAGTTTTTCTGAACTCGTGCTTGGTGTAAAGCTAGAGTTTTTTCACACCATTTTTCTGAATATTCTATATGCTGCATTTGCACAGCTTTTTGGTAGGTTGAAACATCCAAAATCCCTTTAAATCCGAGCATTTGTTCGTTTGTTATCGAGTCGAACTTGAATTCGATATACTAAATACAATTATGGAATAACAAAATTTATTAATTTAAATTTGGTCATTTTCTTTAAAAATGTTTTACTTTTATTTCATTGTTTGAATAATGAATTTTAGCTTTTGGGTATGTTGAAATATTCAAAAATCCTTTAAATCTTAGCCTTTCTCGTTTGTTATCAAGTCGAGCTCGATTTCGATACACTAAATATAATTATGACATAAAAAAGTTATTCGAATTTTGAAATGTAGTCGTTTTCTTTAAAAAGTTTTGCTTTTATTTCATTATGAATTAAATACAAGAAGCAATCAAATTACAATAGCATAAAATAGCATATCTGAATAATTTAGTATCCATTATTACATTGTTGTATTTTTCTATCATAAATATCATAAAGTATGGATTTTTTATAGTGAGCTCGAGAGAGGGTAAGAGAGAGATAATTAAATGCAATTATTACGAAATTTAATAATACGTTCTACATTTGTGTTATGCCATGTAGCATGTAGAGTTTATTTTATTAATAGTAGATGGAATCGGAGTTAATGGAGAAATAAATGAAAGATGGGATAATTAAATAGGGTTTGACGAATTTGATGAAAGATTGATTAAAAGATAGCCTAAGGTCTAAAGCATACCAACTCCTTCTCTTCTTCTTCTTTTGGATTTAATCTCATGTATCCTAATTTTATCACTTTTTATGTAGCATTAAAATATGTGATATTTTTAATATAAAATTTATCTATAATCACCGCACGCATTAGGTAACTTATGTGGTTGAACAAAGTAAGGTTAAACAATTAATAACAAATGTTACGATTTTCCCTAAAAAGAAACAATTACAGTTGTAATTAACAACTCTAGTTGTACCAATCAATAATCATAACCATAAAAATTAGTAAAAGAGTAGATAGAACACTCAATCTCCAACTTGCACTATCAATAAAGATGATTTATTTTCCAAATATTTCAATTGCGGGATCGAGTATATATTTATTTTGTTAATTTGCTTGTTGTGAAATATAATCCATGATGTGATGTTTCAAACATAAATAGTATTGAAGATTAATTAAAAGGAAGCATTCACATGGCGACATTAATGAATTAATCCGGTTGGAACGTGCATGCATAGTACTTAATTATGTTTGATGGTCTTATGTAATAAAAAACAACATTAAACACATCGAAACCCCACCTAATAGTATTGTGTTTTGTTTTTTATATAACAAAATGCAGATTTTCAGATGTATGTATTGACTATAAAATTTGCTTGGTTAATATATATAATACGAGATTTTGCCATTCAAAATAAGTTAGAAGATATTTCTATACGAGTGTGTGGAAGAGTTTATAAGCTTTTCAAATAAATTGATAGACCATTTATTTTGAGAAAAGTCTCACTTCATAAATCAAGAGCAAACGTATGATATATGAAGAAGACTCTCAATAAAAGACAAAAATTTTTCCACATATCTGCATCAAGGTAATCCTTAGATAATCTAGCAAATTTATGAGAATATTATAAAAAAAAATCGAACTTTAACCACATATCTCAAGGTTTGGAATATTTTTGGCTAAAATAAAATTTGATAAAAGAAAATTATGAGAAGTAAGAATGGGCAAATGTTTGTGTGATTGTTATTAATTATTTGTTTTTTCTAATAAATTATATTAATTTGGTGTTGAATTTGATGAAATTTTGCTGCTGCATGCGGCTTACATCATGTGCATAGCTGGACCTGCATCAGTAGTTGATAGTTCAATCAGATTTCTAATAATTTAATATAGACGGCTGGAAATAATTTATTTGAAAAAAATTAATATTATTATTATTATTACTAAGATATTGGATTCTTGAAAAATAGAATATTGATTGGGTGAAGTGCATCTCACACGATTTCGAGATTTGCATCCCATTAATCCCTCCCTAACGACTCACGTTCTAATTGAAATTTTGTTTTATTGGAGTTTTATTCATTTATTTTGAAAATAACTACATAATTCTTGCCCTTCAAATTCTTGGTAAATTCGGCAAATCCTATAAGTGAGACAAATAAATTTTTCGCTGGAATAACAATAAAATCAAATAAAAAGAAAACTAAAACATACACATTTCATAAGTCTCTCGTGCCTTCAGATTATTCGCACCAAGAAAATAGAAAAATTTACCTTTCTAACCTTATTAATTACTATAAAAATGCATATATACAACTAGCTAGTTATTAAATTCAAAAATATTAAATAAAGACATAATTTTACAAACTAGAACTCTTACTAAAAAAAATAAGAAAAAAAAGAGTAAACGAGCTACCTGTAAAAACATGGATAGGGAATTTGTTGTGATCAATTAATTAATCTGTTTATTTACTAAGTAATTTCTCACTCTGATCAGTCATAATTAATCCAACATTTGGGCTCCTCCAACGTTGTTAATTTCGACTTTCCGTGTCACAATAATGAGCTTAATTTTGAAGAAAAATCTCGATATTGATGATTATGGCAGAAAATGAAAAATATTTAACGTCAAAGAAAGTGAGTAATTAATTAATAAATACTAGGATTGATTATTAGGTGATCACAGCACGTAAACCTTCTAGAGATCAAGTGTTTAATTTAATTTAATAAATTAATAAAGCAAATTGTGTATTCTCGTATCTTGGGACTATCGAAGAATGAAGATAACGTCTTCGTGGGTCTGCAAAATGACAGGAAAAATATATTGTTCAATGTCATTTTTTTATTGTTATTTATTTATTTTATAATAAAAAAAATTATCCAGCTGGCAAATTTGTTGTTATCAATGTCATTAACTATCATTCTCAATCCCTGATTACTAGTATAACCCATCAATGTTGGGCTCTTTAAAAAAACTAAATATTTGTGTCTGTGGGCTCTAATTCATTTTTTTAATAAGGATTAATTAGGGATTAGGGGTTTAATTGAAATCCAAAAAAAATAAAATAAAATAATTCTATATCAATTTGATTCTTAACTGAAGTAGTATATATACAAATGCATAGATGTATTAAAATTAATCCATAGTTGTAGGAAATAATATTGAGGGTATCCATTTATTTCTAGAAATAGAAAAGTTCAACGTTAGCCTTTGAAATTATGTTGATCATGCAAGAAATGCAAAGATAATAATCAAATAAATAGTATTATTTAAGTTCAACTGGTCATTATTTGAACTAAAATCTCACTTTGGTTATCGAATAAAACAGATTCAAAACAATTATAAACTCACAACTTGAACATATTAAGTGAGAAGAAAGAAGAATAAGTCAAAAAGTTACATGATCAATAGTAGTCAAGATTCAATAGCGCATAATTTTCTTTCAAATATCTTATTATGTTGATTTGTATATGTTGCGTGGTTTTTCCTTTCAAAGATATACTAAGTTAGTAACAATTATTATACATATATAGATATATATAGATGTGATTAAACATGAAATAAATATACATTTCCCTAATAATATTTAACTACATTTATTGATTCGTTAATTTTCAAACAAAAGCGGATAAGGGGCAATGTCCAAGTTGGTTTAGGCATTGAAAAACCGCAGCAAGAAAAGCACTAAGAAATTAACAATGAAAAATATTATACAAAAACAATAATAATATTACTATTAAAAGTGAAAAAGCTACTTTAACTTGAAGAGCACTCTTTTTTTTTCACAATTAAACTAAGCATTAGGTAAGAAACTTTGTCTTAAAAGGAAAAACAATATTCAACACTAAAAAGCTATGAATTGTATTGGACAGAGAGTTTGCTCAATGGTTAAAATATTAATTAATTTTTTGTGGGAGATAAGAATCCAATTGTATTTTGATTCATAAGTCATTTGTTTGGTTAAGGATAGTGGGGTTAAGTGCAATAGCCGGATTGAAATATTGCTACCCTTATCATACTAAAAAACTAAATAAATTTTATATTATTGTGTTAAATTATGTGTATGCCAATGGAGGAAATAAATCCAAATTGACTCTTTAATTTATTCGTATGATGTAGATGGTGGGAGAATTGTTATTCCCTATAAAATACGTTAAACAAAAGCAAGACAATTTTTTTTTCTATTGGAATATTTTTCTCCCTTATTAGTGCACGTAAATCAAATGGCATCAATAAGATTCAATTTAAATTCTTCTCCTATATAAATATTATTATACCTAACTTATAATAACTCCATTATGGTTTTAATTTGTTCACTATAAATGCTAGTATTAAGAATGTCAATCGAGCCTACCTACTCAATTCAGATACAGCTCTACCGGAATCGGACTATTCGGTTCGTGCTAATTGAGCTCGAACTAGAAATTTTAACCCTCCTTTCTTTTTCAATCTATTTCAATCAGTCTTTTGTCTCGGGCTAAATTGATATCCCTGTAAGTGCTAATGCGTGGTGTAAGTGTTAACAAAGAAAACAGGTAGTTGGGCTTCAATAAGTTCGAAATGGGCCTACATTTAACCAAACCCATATTAGCTCAAGGCCCAATTTACCTTAAGCCCAAATATAAATTAATAGTTCTCACAAATCCATTAAAGAACCAAAGTAACTACTAACTACTGAACTAATTAGAGTCACATCTAGCAAAAATTAAAGTAGACCATAAATAAATATTTGACCAAAAATCATAAAAAGTTGTGTCAGACCCATTTGATGGGTCATGTAGTAACCAGTCAAGAATAAAGATGGTCCACAATCATATAAAACCAAAAGAGTTGACTGATATAAATATAATATAATCAGAAAGTCAACCATTTTAATTTTAGGTAATTTTATTATTATTGACATAATTAGCTATCAAATTCCATGATGAAAACTAAGGTCAAGTTGGCATTGTATCTAAGTACAAACTCAAGCAAAATGTCACATTAAGTGCTACATTCCAATTTTTCTTTGATTTTGCATTGGAAATATCCTCATTGAAGTTTAATCTTCAGCCAAAATGCATACAGCCAAATGGAGATACTATCAATGCATCTAAATTTCTACTTTATTTCAACTAGGATGAGAATATTCTAAAACACAGAAATAAACCTCAGCAATGACAAACTTTTATAAGGAAAAGAGATATGTAATTAACAAATATCACTAATCAGGTTTCTTGCAAGTGGCCATGAACTAGACATGTATAATTTGTGAAATGATATGTATTAATGTCATCAAACAAGTTTACAAAGATGTGAGAGATAAAATCGGTGGATTGATTATACGGTTACAAACACTAATCATCTTCATCTCTCTTTTTCTTTCAAAGTCATGTAGTTGGAGATTAAACCAACACATAAGATACATTGGCATATTATCATTATGAAAACTGAAATGAAAGTAATCATCTACTATTGTATAGAGACATAAACCAAAACTTTTTAGAAAGGTGCATAAGTGTACCCGGCAGGCGGAGCTCCCGTCCCGTTTACTGGTGGCATTCCGTAGGGCATCATGGCCGGCTGCTGCATACCCGGAGCATAGTACCCGGCCGTGCCAATCTTCGCGAAGCTCGTCTGCCCTTGCATCCCTTCTCTCGAATATTGCTGCCACACCATCTGCTCCTGCACGAGCATCCCCTGCTTCTTCTCCATGTCGGCCATCTGAACGTAGGCAGGCGGTTGGATGCTCAACGAGGCAGCAAACGGGTCTTGTCCGAATGTGTGCACTGTTCCATCGGGTGCGGGGAGTGCCAACACGGGCGTTTTGCTTATGCCCGGGCCGGGCAATGCCACGCTGCTGGCGCTGCCGCCACTCATCTTGGTAGTGCTTGTGTGATGTTGAACCATTCCCTGATCATACATGCCATCCAACAGTAGTGAGTCTAATCCGCCACCCATTGCAGCCTTCTGGTTCGACAAATGACTGGCGGACTCGACCAGAGCCAGCTCCCAATCGGCCTTCCCGGCCTCAGCAGCGGGATTCTGCCATGCGGAGCTCACCTCCGCCTCTCCATTCGATGGGAAAGCCTCCCACGAGCCGTTCCCGTTGTTTGCAGCAGGCCCGGCAAACAATGCCAGTGCTAGGTTGTTGCCTTGGGCATCTGCAGTCACTTCCCTCAAATCCACCAAATCCGGAGCCGGCTGAGCTGGCTTAGGAGGCTGAGGCCCGGGCTGAGCTGGCGGTGGGGGAGCTACGTTCTCAGGTGGTGGCAGGGCTTTGATCTCATTCATATCCTGCACTTGCTCCTCCTGTGCCTTCGGCTGACTCTCGACCTTTCTCTCCGGACTCTTCATCGCCTTCGCCCTATCCCTCACAAACTCGTCCAATGTCTCGAGTAACTTGTCGGTTATTTTCTGCACTTCGGGATACTCGGACGACCGCGCCACGCCAATATCCTTGCACCAGTTGTAGAATCCAACGAGCTCGTCGATCTGCTTTGCAGAGCTAGCGTATGCATCGAAGGCCTTTATACAATCTTGATGCTCCATATCGAAGAACTTATCCAGAAGCACTGCCAAAACCTCACACACATCAGCATACAGCTTGAAACTCTCCTTCACTATGGCATACAGAGCCACCAGAATCATCCGCTCGTTCTTAGCCAATCCAGTGGGGCGGCATGCCAGAAACCGATCCAACAGCCTCTGCATATGCCCCATCTTCCCGAAAATCTTCTCCAGTGCCATCTCCCTCAACGGAGTAGCATCTTTCTTGTCATTCCCCGACTCCCTCACATCACCTGATGACCTTGATCTCCGCATCCCATTACTTGGCTCGTCGCGGTATCCGTTGAAATCATGATCAGAACCCCTGTTTGATTCGGGAGGGGAACGATAACCAGGTCTATTATCATCCCTACCATAGTCATAATCCCGGCCCCTGCTGCTCGACTCGGGAGGCGAGCGATAGTTAGATCTGTCATCTCGACCCCCAAACCTCTCCATCTCGCCTCCCTTCCCACCCTGCTTCCGCTCATAAGCCATCAACTCAAGCTTCTGATCCAAGTACAGAGCATAAGTCCTCACAAAGGCCGAATGATCCCACGAATTCGAGTGAGCCTCATCGCGAAAATCAGACAAATTCAGCAGCCTCGTCCCCCTCCGAGTAGCATACATCATCTCCTGCTGGAAAACCACATCCCCCTCATTGAGCAAACGGTGAATCAGCACCAGACATTTTAGGGCAACAATCCAATCACGCGTTTTCCCCAATCTCTTCGACACTAACACAACGCAAGCGCTCACATATCCATGAGAATAGCTCGTCAATTGCAGTATCTCCCTTATATACTTCTCCGACGCGGGGTCGTTATCGTGGCCGGTCGCCTTCACGACGGCCACCTCCAGCTCCGGCGCCAAATTGCTCGCGACCTTAGCGATTCCGATGCTCGTCTGATCCTTCACCGCCCCGATCGCCTTCCGCAGCGTGCTTGGAGCCATCGATTTCAATCCGATCCCGCCCTAGATCACTACACCATCAATTCCAGAAAATAAAACCCCCAATCACTCAATTTGTGCACCGTTATTCAACATTTTACACAATCTAAACTTTTCCTAAACAGAAATCATCTCAAACAAACTGATTACAATGAAACCCCCAATCACTCAATCCGTGCATCATTCCTCAACATTTCACATAATCTAAACCAATCCTGAACAGAAATCATCTCAAAACAAACTGATTACAAAATTTACAATGAATTGCTACTAGATCACTACACCATCAATTCCAGAAATTAAAACCCCCAATCACTCAATCCGTGCATCATTCCTCAACATTTCACATAATCTACACTAATCCTAAACAGAAATCATCCCAAACAAACTGATTACAAATTTACAACGAATTACTACTTCAAACACAAAAAGTTCACCTGAAAAGTCGAAGCGGTTAGATCCGAGCAGCGGCAATGCGGTATGATGTGAATGCACCGACAGATCTGGAAAAAATTAATAGGAAGTTGGAATTTGATTTGACGCGAAGAGTCTCTCTCTCTCTAATAACTAGATACCCGCTGCGAGGTTGGAGAGAGAAAGGTAAAGTTGAAGTTGAAGTAACAATGGAAAAACGAAGGTAAACAACAATGTTACAGAGGAGATTTTGGGAGATTGTGAGCCGTCGGATTTGATCGGAGGGCCCAGATTTTCACAAAGCTTTCGTTAAACCCACAGTTGTCTGTTTTTTCTTGTTTGGATATAAATGAAAACCACAGCGTGAGTGGAGTCTGAGTCAACTCGGCTGACTTAGTGCGAATTGCACTAGTTCGTTAACGATGTAATAATATTTAATTAGTTTTTAATTCTCATATTAATCACTTTTAAATAAAAGCGATTAATAAAGAAATGTGACTAGAAAAAATTAAAATGGAAATAGACGAAACAAAACAACGTCGATTTTTGGGATGATAGTTTTAATGTAAGACTACTTTACAACTGTCACGCGTCATTTTTAATTTTAAGTAAAGTGTAAAAAAAGTCTTCATATTTTGGGCCGTGAAATAAAATCTTCTGATTAAATAGCCCAAAAATATGGACAGACTTATGTTCGATTTTTGGGCCGTCTATTATTTTTGTGAATAATTTAGAAGAAATTGTTTGGAGTGACGATGTCATAACTAAATTATCATAATTAGTTCGAATTATGATTTATGACAGTCAATTAACACGCGAATAAGTGAGATTGTGTTACTTTCTTCACTACAAACAAGTACTTTCTTAATTGACGTGCATAAAATGACGGAAAAATTGTAATGGAACAGAGGGAATACTATTTTATCGTGGGGCTTGTTTAGGGTTGTATTCTCTTTATAAATAGCTACGTATTCCATATAATTGTATCAGAAAAAAATAGCCAAAATTTCTAGCTTGATAGCGCCCCAGGCATAGTCATAACTCATAAGAAGTATTGGGCAACCGATCTAGTGATTTTTTTCTTACTTTACATGATTGCTTTGTGCTTTATTCGTAACATAAACACTCTATTATAGCATTTACAGATGATCGATTGGTGTCAATGAAATTCCACAACTGAAAGAATTGAGATTCTATGGAAAATAATTTTCATAAGCATTATTTAGTAGATTTATACAATCATGCAATAGACTCTGACGATGGAACGCAATTCAGTTGGTAAGATGTTTTCCCTCTAACTAATAGATCGAAGATTTGAGTCTACTAAGTGTGTGTGAGAGAATTGTGTAGTTTCTTTAAAAAAGTAATGTCTAGGCCTTGTTAAAAGCTATTGATAAAGATCCTACATAAAACTAAAACCTTTGATAAGATAAAGAGTTATTGTCTAAACATATAAAGCAAAACTAGACATGTCGGGATCGACCATATATGAAATCGAAGCTAGACCAGCCACTTGATTTATCTAGTTGATAATAGTGCAATTCTTTATAAATAATTGAACAAAAGGCCTAGTTTTGTGGAATTGGACAAGGATATATACGGTATTATTCCATTTAAGATCGATGCATTAATGCATTTATTGCTTTATTAATATCCATAAATGTCATATTTGGAGACACCACACCATCTTATTATAAACATAGAATAGAAGATAGAGGAACTATTTGTCATCAAGTAATGATAAAAGGCAACAATTATAGTAATTAAAATAGATAAGTAAAGAGGAGGTTAATGTTTGGACCAAAGGTTTTGAGTTCGAGTCCTTCGCTTCTTTAAATTTCTGCATTATTTACTTATAAAAAAATAGATAAGTAAAAATTGATTATAACTATTAAAAATAAGAAACAATAATTATAGTCGTTCTTATCCGAAATACCCATTTTTTGTGTATGATGCGAAAATCATGACGTGAAATTGTATGTTAATTGTGCGCCTTTGTGAAAATTACACTAAGATACAAAATTTGATATTAATTTCGCGTTATGTCAATTTCGCGTTTAATTTCACATGATAATTTTTTCAGAAGGGTACTAGTGTCTTTTTCCCATGGAAATTGCTAGAATTGTCACAATTAAGAGATAGTATAAGTGTCTTTTTTAGAGGTGTTGTCACATTAATGGAAAAATGGCACATTATATTCAAGAATTGCAAAATATATAACAACATTGTGCAAGTGTAATATCAAGGTACAATATTAGTCAAAACATTAATAATAATAATATTACATAATCCTCCTCAAGCAATAATTTTACAGAAATACAAAGATTGGAAACGATAATTTAATTAAAGTGCAGGAGTACATATTGTGTATTCCCTCTTCTTAATTTCTTTCCTCTAACTCTCTCATTTCAAGAAACCTATTTATATATATTAATATTTGGTTTTCTCCAATATTCTATCTTGCAATATTCCTTTGTATCTCCATTCGCCGCACCGATTCAACAAACGTTCTGCAGCAATAGATCACAACACAATCGAATTAAATCTCGTATTTCATATCATCAATACATGTCACGTGTATATATATATATAACGACGTAGCATATATTTTGAGAAATTAATTAAATAAAACAAATATATATACTTACTCCCAAGGAACATCTCCTGCTAGCATCCAATCTCCTTCTTTGTCTTGATACAAAATCGTGTAATTGCCGGCCGATCTACTCTCGTTATTATTATCTGCACCCAAAAAATAATTTATTTATTATTACTAATTAAGGATAATAATTAATAATAATATTAAATCTTATAATTAAGTATATTACATTTAGCAAACATGTTGATTAAGGAATCCATCAAAGCTTGGTAAGAATTATAGAGCCTTAGATCAATCTTCCTTCCAATGGGCACTCCCTCCATCTTCACCTTCACATACATCGAGTTTCTCGCCGCCGCCACTCCGCCTCCGCCTCCGCCGCGCCGCCGCCGCTGCTGCTGGTGGTGGAGCAACTCCCTCCTCCATGAATTGATCGGCGGCCACCCCACTCTTTCCTCATCTTCATCACTCTCCCTATCAAAACATAAACATACATTAGGGCTCGATTAGATTGCAAACGAGCCTAGTTTCGAGCTTTATGATGTTTGGCTCGTTGGGCTCGCGAAAATGTTCGGATCAGTTGATAATCGAACATGTTCGCGAGCTTTTTGACATTGGAATAAACAAATGTTATAAATTGCCACTTAAACGAGCCGAGCTCAAACAGGTTGATCAATGCTTATTTTGAATATTTTTCGAGTCTTTCATGAGACTCTCAAGGAGCTCTCGACATTATCGAGTATCACACTAGCCGAGCTCGAACTCCACTCAATCAAGACAGAAGTCTTGAGTTGATCCCGTATATCCAAACGAGCCGAGCTCAAGCCAGCCAGTATTCGGGGGGAGAGAGAGAGAGAGAGAGAGAGAGAGAGAGTTGAGCTCGAACACCGAATATCCAAACGAGCCGAGCTCGAGCCAGCCAGTATTCGACTCGAAGAGAGAGAGAGAGAGAGAGATTAGCAACATGTAAAGGAATCCTTACTCATCATCTACATGAAGATTTCTCCATTGTTGACCTTCATCACCTCCATTGGGCTGCCCACTCCATAGAAGCAAAGGCAAGCATTTGCTATCAACTTCTTCACCATCATCAACAATGAAACTCCCACCATTTTTATGTTTATTACAACCTTTTTTCCTCTTCTCACTTTCCATCTCAACACTGCAAGAATTGAGATCAAGCCCCTTCATCATCAACCTATGATCGGGGAGAGCAAGCCCTAGCTCAAGCTCCATCACCAAATCAATCTCCCAAATCAAATACAAACCTTTCTTATATTGCAAAATTGCAAAACAAAGTGTGTGTAGTGTGTGTGTGTGTGTAGCTTTGGTTTCAAGTATGTTGAATGTGTGCATTCGAAGTCATATATAAGTAGGTAGGAGACAATCTTTTTTTTAAAAAAATAAAAAAATAAAAAAATTGAGATCGTATATATAAGTGTACTTACGTGTATCTAAGAAATTTATTTAATTTGTGACAGCAAGAATATATATTAAGATGGATGAATTTAAATAAAAAAGTGGAAAAAAAATTGGGGGCATTGAAGTTGGGTCGGGCTAAAGAGGGGCATTGATTCGGACAGGTGAGGAAAAATCATAAAGTGTTGCCTCTTCAATTTTTGGGACTGTTTAGTGTTTTACACACACTTGTCTTCATTGTGTCCCACTTTCTCTCTCACACACACTTGCTAGATTTACTATGTTGCCTTTTTTACTGCAACAATGATTGTGACTTACACGAGTGACATGTTTGAATTTGATGTTAATTGGAAACAAGCTAGTGTGACTAGAAAAATTAGGGGGTGCTTTTGAATTTGATGCTCCCATTGTTGCTTGCTCCTTTTCATTTTCTTGCCTAAAAATACTCAACATTGATGTAAGGGATTTGCCGGCCGCCTCGAGCTGACCGATCATATGAGGTAGTCGTCTGACCAGCACGAAGTAGCTGATCGATCGATTTACTATTTTTTTTTTCACAATTTTTTGATAATTGTAAAGTTTTATTTTGCAGAATATAGAAATAGCTCGCCAACGTCAAGAGTATATTAGATCATTCACATAAACTAAGGCATATGATCAATATTTTATAAAAGAATGACAATTTAATTTAATTGAAGAGTTAACAATGCGGGCATATTTACATAATTTGCTAGAAAATAAGGGATAAAAAAAATATGGAAAAACTTTCACATTTTAATGGTCTCTGAAACTATCTCATGTTCTCTAGGATGAAAAATATCATCACACTCTCGTGATAATAGTATTCATAATTGAGGTGGGAATGAAGGTTTGTTCAATTTTTATCCTAATTCAGAATAATAGTGGATCAAAGAGTGAAAAATATTTGTTTTCTCACTGTATAAGATCTTTTTCATCTACTCCATCGACAAAACGACCACCAGCTTAATTGTGATAATTAAATAATGTTTAGTGAAACGGGTAAGATCTTTTTCATCAACTCCATCGGTAAAACGACCACCAGCTTAATTGTGATAATTAAATAATATTTAGTGGACTGAGAGAATATATTTTTCGAAAAATAAAATTGGAAAAGGGATCAATAAAAACTTCAAAGACTATTAAGAGGGCGGCTAATTTTGAGTTCTTGCATTCACATATAGCCTTAATAGGCAATCTCTCTACAATCAACGCCTAGTTCTTCATAAAGTGGTTTAATGAAAATATGGAATGGTGAATTCGTAATTCAAAGATAATAAGTTTGATGAGTCTTATATATACTTTAAAAATCGAGATATTATATATATACGTATAATTACTGTATAATATTTGTTTACAATATCTTCAAATATAGGTAAATAGTCGAAATATTTGATAATTTGAAGGATGAATTGGGGCCTCCTTAATTGTAAGTGTTTGACACGTTAATTAAAGTGAGGTAAAGATTAAAGGTTAACTAATCCTTTAATAATCCACACCAAGATTTTTTTTGCTTTCTAAATTATCAACGACCAAGTCGTAACACGTTTCCGTTGGCAACAATAAATCTTTAATGTAATAATGAGAATTAATACTTTTTGCGACACCCTTTTATTGGGTTAATAAATTGGTAAACAACAGTCATTATAACGTGTCTGATTGGTATAGGGAGAGATTAATTCCACTAATTAATTATTAAGTAAATCTCCAATATATGAGTCATGATAAACGACATATACAGGTAACTAATTGTGTATGGAATAATAGAAATGAGTTGGTTTTTAATAATAAAGAGTGGAATCAAGACAAGATTCTTGGTGAAATAAAATCCTACATTTGGAGTTGGGAATGGGGAAGGAGTAATCAGAAGGGGCTGGGTTTAAGATTTAGTAAATGGAGTAAAAATCCTTTGATCTCGGAAACAGTTTGATCCAAGAATGGTTTTGCTGGTACTATGTTGTTTCTGGGGTGCTCTTGATGTAGGAAAGGTTCGGTAGATCTTGGGCAATTTGGTGTAGCTGTCTGGAGTGGTTGGTATGCTGCGGTGCTGTTGCTGTTTATGCTGTTTTTGATGTTTTATTTAGCTTTTGTTTTAGTAGTTGTTTTGAGGTTACTTGTGTGATGTTGCTGTTGCTGCGGTGCTGTTGTTGTATTTGATGTTTTTACTGGTGTGATGCTGGTAGATGCTGTACTGTTGTTGTTGTATACACTTTGATGGTATCTCTTATGCCAATTATCTATAAATTCATTTTTCTTGTTCAAAAAAAAAAAAAATTGTGTATGAATTAATTTATTATTATTAATGTCACGCTGTAAGTCAGTATGGTCGGTGTAGCTAATTTTTTTATCAATTAAAACAATTATACACCAAATACCACAACATTTGAGCATTTTTCATAAAAATACTCCCATTTCAAAATACAACAATATATACAAAACTGTATATATATATATAT
>JAYJMF010000066.1:1766465-1784568 GCA_036873715.1 Salvia sclarea
CAACCAGGTTCGAATCCTGGAGGAGGCGGAATTTTTATTTTTATTTCGATTTTTCCTTATTCGTATGATTGTATGCGTTTGTTCATAGATTTTGGACCCTTATTCATGTAACTCAATTCTCACTGAAATGTGGCATTCTCAATCTAATGTACCCCTATATATGTATATATATATATATATATATATATGGGTTGATTATTATACATCACCTCTTAAAATGAGAAATAAGAATCAATCCCTTCCTTTCATCTTTCATAAATCAATGATCCAGATTTGATATATTTTTCTCTTTCTTCACTCTCTCTCCGAAAGACTACATATTATTCTCTCTCTTATCTAATCTTTTATATTTCTCTCTCCACACTCATGTCATACATATTTGCAATTAAAATGCATTTATTTGCAACAAGTTTTTATTTATATTTATAAATAAGAGTGGAAAATATAAATGAATGTAGTGGAAAATATCAAATTAGCTTTATAGCCCCAAATTAAGCTTCTAACTAATTAACAACTCTATATCATTGTACTAGTACTTTTTAGAACTCTATTTCTTTTCTGTTTGATACTAGAAAGAAGTTTCATTTCCTTATTCTTGAATGTGATAAAGAAAAAGGGAACTAAAGAAACCAATAATCAATACACGGGTGGGTTTGGGGCTTTTTTGGGTGGTTAGTATGTCGGCTCATTACAAAATGGGTTGAGGTTAGGTAAGGAATTGATATTTAGCAAGGGTAGTTTGGGAATTCTCAAGGATGATAGTATGAAATACTTTCCACCCTAATTAGATAGGTTGATGGAAGTGTTTTCTATAATTTTAAATAAATTATACAAATAAATTAATATCATATGCTTCCTCCGTCCACAAATCGTTTGTCATATTTTTCTTTTTTTCATGTGTTCACGAATTATTTGTCACTTTTCTTTTTGAGTAACCTTTTAACTCATTTTTTCAATTCCCAATACATTTTTTCAACTTTCAAAACATCTCTTAACAAATTCAACAAAATTATTAAAATTCGTACCGATCAAAATACAAACGAGTCATGGACGGAGGGAGTATTAGTAAATGAATTAAGATGAAATTTTTTCCATTCCAAGCATATTGGCATGTATTTTCTTTGTCCCTTTAAACATGACATTTTTTACATTTTGATTGTCCCATCAATTCAAAAATAAAATAAATTTATCCTAAATGATTTATGTTTAATAGAACAGATGGATATTCTTTATGGAGATGTCATTTTTCAGATTTTTCTTTTTTGGAATGTCGGCTAATTATAAAACAAAGTCGAAGCTACTAAAGAATCTCATAATTTCTTGTATTTTCAATAACACCAAAGGTAAAAAAAATATCAAAACTTTTCTAGATCACCAAAATCGTAGAGAAAAGCACACAATTCCAGAAATTGTGACGTCAAATTAGTTTCTAAATTTTATAAAGACAACAAATAATATCCACACAAACCTCATCCCAAAAAATCTACCATGACGACGGCGGTGCTCGAAACCTCCCAAATCTCTCCGCCGCCCGGCGCGGCGGCGGCGCTGTCGCTGCCGCTCACCTTCATCGATATCATCTGGCTAACTTTCCACCCAATCCGCCGCCTCTTCTTCTACGAATTCGAATGCTCGAAGCCACATTTCTCAGAAACAGTAATTCCCAAACTCAAAAATTCCCTCTCACTAACACTCAAACACTTCTTCCCCCTCGCCGGCGCCATTTTCTACCCTCTCAACTCCGGCGATTTTCCGGCGCTGCGCTACGCCCCCGGCGACTCCGTCCAGCTCACCGTCTGCGAATCGAGCGGCGATTTCGACGAATTCGTCGCGAATCACGCTCGCGACGCCGACCAATTCTACGACCTAATCCCCCAATTGCCGCCGATGATTTGCGATTCCGATTCCAAATTGCTCCGAGTTCTAGCCCTGCAGGTGACGCTTTTCCCCGATCGCGGCGTCTGCATCGGAATCGCGAACCACCACACCGCCGGCGACGCCGCCACCATCGCCGCCTTCCTCCGGCGGTGGTCTTCAATCAGTAGATCTCAAGAAGAAGAAGAGAAATCGGTTTCCGAAATCGAATCTCCGCCAATTTTGGATAGATCTGTTTTCAATTACCCCGCGAAATTGGACGGCATTTACTGGAATGCATTCAAACAGTTTCCGTTCTCGCCGCCGTCTTTTCCGTTGCCGACGAATCGGAATCGAGCTACGTTTGCGTTGAGCAAATCGGATCTCGAGAAGCTCAAGCTCTCGATTCAATCATCACATCTCAATTTACCTCACGTTTCCTCCTTCGTAGCTGTTTCTGCTTACGTCTGGTCAAGTTTAGCCAAAATCGACGACGGCGACGGCGACGACGACGACGACGATCGTGTCGAGCACTTTATGTTCGCGATCGACATACGAGCGCGTATCGATCCGCCGGTTCCCGAGAACTACTTCGGGAACTGCCTGTCGTACGGAGTCGCGAGAGTCCGTCGCGGGGAGCTAGTCTCCGCCGCTGGGGCCCTCGTCGCGGCCGAGGCCGCGGCGAAGGCCATAGAGGATAAGTTGAGCGACAAGAAGAAGATTCTAGAAGATATGGAGAATTCGATGAGCGAAATGGGAGCCGTGATGCAGGGGACGACTCTGGCCGTGTCGGGGTCGGCCAGAGTCGACCTCTACGGTCTGGATTTTGGATTCGGGAGGGCGAGGAAGGTCGAGGTTTTGTCGATCGACGGCGAGAAATATGCGTTTTCGATTTGCAAGGCTTTGGAGGGAGGATTGGAGATTGGGATGTCTTTGCCCAAGGGGAAAATGGAGGCTTTTGCTACTCTTTTTCATGATGCCATGAAGAATATGTGATTTATGAATTTCCCTCCCTTTAGTTTTGTTTGATTTGGTTTAATATGTTGTGTATTTTGGTGTTGTAAGTTGTAGTAAGAAAAATAAATTTCCTAATATAGAATAATTGTCTTGTGACATGTGATTGCACTAGCAGAGAAATCTTCTACTATATTTAATTCGTCTACAATTTTTCGTTTTTTTGCTAAATTGATACATAAATTTAGAGGTCGCGTCATAGAGGACTCGAATTCGAGATCTTTGGCTTCGAACATTAATCTCTTACTATTAGACCAACACATGCACACTTATATTATTATATTAGTAGGAAGCCACTGGTTACAAAAATAATATATCTCCTCCGTCCACCAAAGTCTAAAAATTAGTGTTTAAGAGAATGAAACTGAAGCAGTTTTTTCGGATGAGAATTAGTGTTTTATAATTTAGTACTAATAATATGAATTATATTTAACTTTTATTTAAAAAATAAAATTAAAAAATTTATATACTCTAATTTTGAATTTATCTAATTTTGAAATTAAATTATTAACTAATAAAATTAAAATAGTAAATTAATTGTATATTATAATTATAGTATTTAATAAACTCTTCTCAATAATTATAAAGTTAAACTAATTCGTATAAAATAAAAACTGAAGAAAAAAATAAAGAGAAAAAAAATTAAGATACCAAATATGATACAATCAAAACTACTTATTTCTTGCGTTATACTTCACTATTTTTTTAAAGAAAAATAGTCACAAAATTCCAAATATTATGGTCAAATATGTTCCCCCTCGTGCAAGCTTATTTTTCTTGCTTAACAATTTAAACACAATATTATATACACAAAAACCTCATCTCCAAAAAAAAAAAAAAATATCCACAGAAACATCATCCAATGACGACGGCGGTGCTGGAAACCTCCCAAATCTCTCCGCCGCCCGGCGCGGCGGCGGCGCAGTCGCTGCCGCTCACTTTCAACGACATGAATTGGATCATGTTTCACCCAATCCGCCGCCTCTTCTTCTACCAATTCGAATGCTCGAAGCCACATTTCTCAGAAACAGTAATTCCCAAACTCAAAAATTCCCTCTCACTAACACTCAAACACTTCTTCCCTCTCGCCGGCGCCATTTTCTACCCCCTCAACTCCGGCGAGTTTCCGGCGCTAATTTACGCCCCCGGCGACTCCGTTCAGCTCACCGTCTGCGAATCCAGCGGCGATTTCGACGAATTCGTCGCGAATCACGCTCGCGACGCCGACCAATTCTACGATCTGATCCCCCAATCGCCGCCGCCGATTTGCAATTCCGATTCCAAATTGATCAAAGCCCTAGCTCTGCGTGTCACGCTTTTCCCCAATCGCGGCGTCTGCATCGGCGTCGCCAACCACCACAGCGCCGGCGACGCCGCCTCCATCGCCTCCTTCCTACGGCGGTGGTCTTCGATCTGTAAATCAGCAGGAGATGTAGAGAAATCGGTTTCCGAAATCGAATCTCCGCCGATTTTAGATCGCTCTGTTTTCAATTACCCTGCGGAATTGGACGCCGATTACTGGAATCAAATCAAGCACATTCCGCTCTCGCCGCCGGCGTTTCCGTTGCCGACGGGTCGGGTTCGAGCTACGTTTGCGTTAAGCGGATCGGATCTCGAGAAGCTCAAGCTCTCGGTCCGATCCGCGGATCCGCACGTGACGTCGTTCGTCGCGACAGCCTCGTATTTCTGGTCGTGCCTGGCGAAAACCGACGACGACGGCGGCGACGGCGACCGTCCCGAGTATTTCTTGGCCTCGATCGACATCCGGTCGCGGATCGACCCGCCGGTTCCCGAAAACTACTTCGGGAACTGCCTGTCGTACGGCCTCGCCAGAGTCCGTCGCCGGGAGCTGGTCGGCGACGGGGCCGTCGCCGCGGCCGGGGCCGTGGCGAGGGCCATCAAGGATAGGTTGGGGGATAGGAAGAGGATTTTGCAAGACGTCGAGAGCGCGGGGAGGGATATTGTCCCCGCGATGCAGGGGCCGACTTTGGGCGTGTCGGGGTCGGCCAGAGTCGACCTCTACGGTCTGGATTTTGGATTTGGGAGGGCGAGGAAGGTCGAGGTTTTGTCGATCGACGGGGAGAAATATTCGATGTCGATTTGCAAAGGTTTGGAGGGGGGATTGGAGATTGGGATGTCTTTGCCTAAGGGGAAAATGGAGGCTTTTGCTACTTGTTTGGATCAAGCAATCAAGAATTTATGAAATTATGAATCTCCCGCCAATTTTTCGGTTAAATTTGCTTTAATATGAAGGCGCTTGTTCAATATTTGTGGGTAATTTAATCAAGACATTCATATATAAGTTTTTGGATCAATTTCATGTATTTATCTAATTAGATTATGTTTTATATTCGTGTTACATCATAAAGTATTATTATGGATCATATAATTCATATTTAGAATTGAACATGCTCAGAATTTTGCATCATGGGGTCCTATATATATTTGATGGATTTTGGTATCTTATTTAATTATTTCATTCTTTATATACTTATTAGCAAGTAGCCAACTTCTCGTTGACCATAACGTGCACATGACATATGATTGCACTAACAAAGTAGTTTCCAAAAACATTTAATTATTCCAGTACTGTATAAATATTCGTGGGCTCATTATGAAATAAGGTTAGGTGAAAAGAAATGTTTATATTAGTAGAAAGCAACTATAATTAATAAAAGTGATCCATCCCCACCAGCAAGATTCTGACACCTCTTTCAAAGTTAAAGTAGAAATAACCATAATTAGAGCATTTTGTCAAATGTGCATTTTGATTGGAAGGTATAACTTATCAATCAAAACAACTTATCCTACGTTTAATAGTAGATTAATAAATTAATTTAGATATTAGTCCATTTTGCATCTACACTTCTTCAAAACATAGTATAATGTTTAAAATTCATAATTTTTTAGGTCATATAGACATATAGTATAGTGTTTCCCATCCGTCCACATGATGCCGATCATGTATATGTTATACTCCCTCCGTCTTTGTGAAAATAGTGTCAACTTTCTTTTTTCGACGTCATGTAAAAATAGTCCAATTTTATTTATAAACGTTATCCACAATATTATAACCTTGCTTTTTCACTTATTTATGCATCCTACCATATATGACATACCACTTTAATTTAAATCAAACTTCAGACCCATTAATATATTAATATACGTTCCTTATGTCACTCACAATACCTCTATAATACCTTTAACTACATTTTTAAAAAAAATCTATGTCCCTTAAGAGTATGCATTTTATTCTATTTTGGGCCGTTCCTCAAGAGTATGCATTTTCCTTTTTTGGTAATAACCACTTTTTGTGGGTCCCATTTATTCCCTTATTTTAACATTTATTTATACTACTTTTACACTTTTCAATATTTTTTTGTGGGACCCATTGTCCACTAACATTACTTTTACATTTAACAATACTTTTTTGTGGGACCTATATTCCACTACAATTCAAGTCAACTACATTTTATTAAAACCCGTACTGGTTAAAACAATGCATACTCTTAAGGGACGGAGGGAGTAAATGATAATGGTGTGTTGGATGGATGCACAAAATATAGAAATTATGGAGATATTCAAATCCACCAACCCACTACAAGCTTTGAAACTTGAAATTGTTATAATGAAATGCAAACTTACCAAATATTTTATTACTCCATGCAATTCCCACTAACTACACCAATAATGGTTTCATTATATTAATCCCCCAAATTAAACCCCCTCTTTCCACCACCCCCACCATGGCCAACCACCCTCCCTCCGCCGCCGTGCTCGAGCGCTGCGCCATCTCTCCGCCGCCGCACGCGGCGGAGCTCACCCTCCCTCTCCTCCACTTCGACATCACTTGGCTCTACTTCCACCCCGTCCACCGCCTCCTCTTCTTCGATTTCCCATTTTCCAAATCCCATTTTCTTCATTCCATTCTTCCCCAAATCAAACAATCTCTATCTCTAACACTATCCCATTTCCTCCCCCTCGCCGGAAAAATCATCCACCCCACCACCTCCGGCCGCCCCTTCTCCCGCTTCGCCGCCGGCGACGCCGTCGACCTCACCGTCGCCGAGTCCGACCTCGACTTCGCCGAGCTCACCGCCAACCACCCCCGCCGCGCCGACGATTTCTACGCCTGCGTCCCCCTCCTCCCGCCGCCGGAGAAACTTTCCGGCGACGACGCTTTCGCCGTCTTCGCCGTGCAGATCACGCTCTTCCCCGGCCGCGGCGTATGCCTGGGGTTCACCAACCACCACGCCGTCGGCGACGCAAGCTCCGTCGTCGGCTTCATCAAGGCGTGGGCCGCCGTGAACAAGCACGGCGGCGGCGATATGAAGCTTCTCGAGGAAAAGCTGCCCTTGCCGTCGTTTGACCGATCCGCCGTGGCGGATCCCGACGGCTTGGACTCGTATTACTGGAATTTGATGAAGCGGTCGCGCGCCGTCGAGTCGCCGCCGGTCTCGTTCCCGCTGAACAAGCACCGCGCCACCTTCGTCCTCACCGGCGACGACGTCCGCCGGCTGAAGCGCCACGTGGAGGCCCGCCGGCCGGCGGTCCGCGCGACGTCGTTCGCCGCCGCCTGCGCCCTGATCTGGTCCTGCCTCGCGCGGGTCGCCGACGGCGACGGCGAGGCAGAGTACTTCTGCTTCGCCGCCGACTGCCGGGGGCGGCTGGCGCCGCCGCTCCCGGCGGCCTACTTCGGGAACTGCCTCGCCTTCGTGAAGGCGGAGTCCACCACCGGCCGGCTGCGGGCCGACGACGGGGTGGCGGCGGCGGCGGAGTGCATCGCGGCGGCGGTGAGGGGGACGGTGTACAACGAGAAGGGGATCCTGGACGGGGCGGAGGGGTGGCCCCACGAGTTCGGGAAATTGATGGGAAAGCGACTCTTCGGGGTGGCGGGGTCCCCGAGGTTCGACCTGTACGACGTCGACTTCGGGTGGGGCCCGCCGAGGAAGTTCGAGTCGCCCTCGATCGACGGCGACACGTCGATGTCGCTGTGCAAATCGAGGGACTTCGAGGGAGGATTGGAGATCGGATTGTCGAGACCTATTGAAGTATTGAACGCATTACAAACCGTCTTTGATGAATCACTAAAGAATTTGTAGAAATTCTTTAGTGACATATTTTGTTCACACGAGATTCTCTATTTCGAATCGTTACAAGTTCGTATTTTTTTTTTTTTGAAGTAAATCATTACAAGTTCTTTAGTGATATATTTTCATCACACGAGATTCTCTATTTCGAAGCGTAATTTCTTTCCTATGATTTGTGATTTTAGTGTAACGATTGATTGATATTAAGTTGCTCTGTTGTAACTTGTAATGTTGTATTTGGACTTTTATCATACCAATTTGCCTTTCAACTTTATTTCGCTCATGTTTAATTTCTGAAAGGAATAAAAAATGATACTATACTAATAAATTAAGAGGTCATCCCATATTTACTATATTTGTAAACAAAATTTAAACAAATACTACACCTCTGAGTTAATGCAAACAAAAATAGTTAACTGCAATAACTACCATTCGACCAATTTTAGGCATTTGTCTCAACTCCCAATCATTGGTAATATTTCCTTGAGTGGAAACTCAATCGCCAACCTACGACAAATCGAACAAAGTCATTAATTTGGAAAATTTTCCTGATTAGATGTCGAAAACGTCTCTTTCCTGCTTGTTATTGAACAGATTTATCATCGCCAGCTGCAGAATTTTCAGTGAGACTCCCTTGAAAATTCCTCTGCTTTTATATCTTTGTAATGTTGTTTTTTTTATGTTTTGAAATAATGACTTTTTCCTTTTTTATATGAATATTTCATCTTGGATTGAATTCAAGTTGAAAGAAGAGAAAACTTGACCCTATCTTGGGTGATGATTGAGGTGATGGATTGGAAAATGAAATATGCTTAGCAAATTTTTTTGTTTACATGCTTTCAAAAATTAGTTTGTACCTTATTGAAAGGTAAGATTTTCGTATTTTGTATTCTAGTTTATGTTATAGATTAATTAATGAAATGAACATAGTATATAAACCGGTGAAATTTTTACTGCAGATGGAGGTGGGGTTGGTATTCCCGGACGAACTTGAGGAGTTTGTCGCGCACTTCTACATCCCGACGTACATCCTCGTTCCAGACGGGAGGGCGGAGCGTTTGCCCTCTGTGCCCGAGAGCCCGGTTTTAGTATTCATCAACTCGAGAAGTGGTGGTCAGTTAGGTGTCGAACTTCTTGTCACATATCGATCTTTACTCAATAAAAATCAGGTAAAACAATCCCTCATATCACTTTTGTTATTGTAGTTTATGACATTAGATATGTTTTTGGTGTGACACAAATTTGTTT
The DNA here is from genome assembly GCA_036873715.1 of Salvia sclarea. Lineage (NCBI taxonomy): Eukaryota > Viridiplantae > Streptophyta > Magnoliopsida > Lamiales > Lamiaceae > Salvia > Salvia sclarea. Next base: position 1,775,672 of record JAYJMF010000066.1, read on the forward strand.
AGATTTTGATGTGTGTTCATTTTTTCCTTAGGTTTTTGAGTTAGGAGAAGAAGCTCCAGATAAGGTGCTGCATAGGATTTTCCTCAATCTAGAGAGGCTCAAGCAAAATGGTGATGAATTTGCTCCCAAACTTGAGAAGAAATTGAGGATAATTGTAAGTCATAGCCTTTCCATTTTGGGGTGTACGTATGGTTGTTCATTTAGTGAAACATCTCGCGGTGCCGGTGATTTGTAGGTTGCCGGAGGCGATGGTACGGCCGCCTGGCTTTTCGGGGTGGTTTCCGATCTAAAATTGTCTCAGCCGCCACCCATTGCCACTGTACCTCTAGGAACCGGAAATAATCTACCTTTCGCATTCGGTTGGGTGAGGAAACATCCATTTTTTCCACATGATTCGCGATTGCATATATTATAATCAGGGGCGGACCTAGAAAAGGATAATGAGGGGCTTTAGTCCCTACCAAGCATTTTTTTCCTTTTCAATTCTTATAAAGAAACACAATTTATGTAAATCTATGTGCAAAAGCTCATGTAAATAAAAAATAAATATATTTTCTGCGTCTGCCCCTAACTATCATCAATGCATATTTTGGCGGAGAAAATTAAACTTTGTTTGTATAATATTTGAAGTTGTTTTCAAAGTTGAACTCCTTTTTCAGGGCAAGAGGAATCCCGAAACTGACCGTGATTCCGTACTTGCGTTCTTGGATCAAGTGAGGAAAGCAAGAGAAATGGCAATGGACAGGTACCATATGATTTAAACATGATTTAAGAACTTTATATTCTCTAACGTTATTCTTGAGAAAAGTTCTTGAGAAATACTCTCACCGTCTCCGAATAAGTGTCTCATTTCAATCTTATATTCAGAACAAATATCTGCCTTATTCTAGAGTTCCATAGTAAACTTACCCCCTCATACGATATATCTATTATGATGTCATGAGACACCTATTCAGATACGAGAGAGTACACTTACATGGTTCTATGTTCCAGTTGGCACATAATGTTGCGGATGAAGACGCAAAGAGATCACGAATGCGAGCCGCTCGCTCCTCTCGAGCTCCCACACTCGTTGCACGCGATCCAACGCGTGCTCCCGTCAGACGACCTCAATCTAGTAAGCCTCTTCATCAATAAAAAAACCTCGATCATCATAGACTCCATCATCTCATCACATTTTTATTTCAGGAAGGTCACGACACATTCCAAGGAGGGTTTTGGAACTATTTCAGCATGGGTTAGTTATAGTTAGTGTTTTCTTCTTGTTTCTATCTCTCAACTATGTCCAAATACACTCATCTCTCTCTCTCTCTCTCTATATATATATATATATAGGAATGGATGCTCAGGTTTCTTATGCATTTCACTCAGAGCGAAAACTCAACCCAGATAAGTTCAAAAATCAGCTGGTTAATCAGGTAATGGTGATTCAATTTTTTTGGTGATCAAAATTTGGTTTTTATCCAAAACTTAGAAGAGAGATTCCTTTCTTGCATATTAGAGCACATATGCAAAGCTCGGATGCACGCAAGGGTGGTTTTGCGCCCCTCTCATTCACTCGTCTTCGAGGTTCGTTTCGTTTTGTCTCGTGCTTCACTCCGACCTACTCGAAGCTCGTACTAACCGGGCAGCTCTCGTGCAGAAATATCGGTCAGATTTGCAGAGCTAAGGTCATGAGAAAGCACGGCGACTGGATGGAACTCCCGATTCCGACCAGGTACTAAACGAACCCGTCTCATTCGTTCATTCTTGCACGTCCTTATAGCATTGAGACGTGGGATATTTTACCCGTGAATGCAGTATCCGGTCTATCGTATGCCTTAATCTACCGAGCTTCTCCGGAGGGCTGAACCCGTGGGGAATTCCGAACCCAAGGAAGCGACGCGATGTGAGTAGTCTAGTCCTTTAATTTCGTCATCGTTTGTTTAGTAGAAAACGACGAGCTTTATCATCATACTCGAACTGATGGACAGAGGGAGTTCACCGCGCCTTACGTGGACGACGGGTCGCTCGAGATAGTAGGGTTCAAAGACGCGTGGCATGGCCTAGTTTTACTCGCCCCGAACGGACATGGGACGCGCCTCGCTCAGGTTTCTCGTCTTTTTTTCTATAAGTACAATAGTCTACAAACTATACGAGTTGGTGAAATTCAAACTCACGATTCATTCGATCATGCAGGCAAACCGTGTAAGATTCGAATTCCGAAGAGGAGAAGCAGAAGATACTTACATGAGGATTGATGGGGAGCCATGGAGGCAGCCTCTTCCCATCGACGAAGACGACGGCACAGTCGTAGTGGAGATCTCCCACCATGGCCAAGTCAAGATGCTTGCCACAAATGAATGTAAATCCAAGAGTGTTCTAGATCCTTCGTCCCTTCCCTCGTCTCCAATGTCATCGCACGACGATGACAGGGACAGCGACAGGGAGGAGGAGGCTAGTGGGGACGAGCGGAGGAAATTCGGGGCGGCAGACACCTTCAGGATTCCAGATGACGTCGACATATCGCATATCAGTTAACTCAACTGATGTACATTGTTCGCCTCTTTGCTGCACCGTCTCGTTCGAGCATTGATGACGAAACCTGTAACAGATACTGCCTGAAATACTCAAAGAGAGAAACAACATATGATTTTTCCACAATGTAGAGAATCTGAATATCACTATCAAATTGGATGTTCATGCCTCAGTATACAAAATGCTTGTGTTGATATGAAGCGATATCATAATATTACATATCTAACTAAACGTGAAGTTGCCTCTCGATTCTTCGAATTAGTAACAGTTGCCACTTACTGTGGTCCCTTTTTTGTTTCTTCTTTTTTCCCAACACCTGCATGAACTTTGAGGATTCTATGCCGTTTCTCATAATATTTGACTCTGATATATGGTATGTACTCGAATATTTTGATCATTTTGTGACGGCTTCGTTTGCTTTCTGGGACGCAGCAGCAGCCCTTTCCTCTGTTTTCTTTTTCTCTCTGAAATTGAGGAATGGAAAGAAAGATTAGTCGAGAGTTCGGAGAGTATGATCAGAACTTCATCGAGGAATATGGTAAAAATATTACCTGTCGATGTATTCCTTTAACAATTCTTTCGCTTGAACCAGCTTAGAAAGCAGATTACGGTAGACATCTAAGTCGCGATCAACACTTTTCTTGTTTACATTCAGTGCAGCACAAAGCTGTCAAAGCCATCAAGAAATACATCAGCAAGAATCTATCAGATACTAAAGGCACGATTTTTGTGGAATTATAGCAAAAGTTTTTGTAGAACCTTAACCAATTAACAGCTCTGCAGTCGTCTTTCCAGAATTTGTAAGACTCTAAGCTTCACTGTTAAAATTTGAATGGAGATAAGATTGTTTACCTTATCTAAAATTGTTGGTTCGGTGGCATTTGATAACTCAAGCAGACGGAAGAGGCCAACTGCAAAGAAACGACTGTAGCTGAAACTTCCCTTGGTTCCCGCTCTTTCTGCAATGTCCTTCAAAATGTCTTCGATTTCTCCGTCTCTCGATGCAAATTCTACTAAAGAACTAGGAGATTGTGTTTTGGCCCATTCTTCTAACTTCTGTGCATCGGCCCTGCAACATAAAAGTGTTTAGCATATTACAGATCTACTGATTTGTGGGGGTATTTAGTGATTCCAAACCTAATTTCACCACATGTAAAATGGAGAGAAAAATCTCGAAAATATGAGATGTACCTAAATTGAGCAGGATCGTCATTCAAAGCCCTGACATAGGCCTCGAAGATGGCTTCTCTATCCTCATTACTCGGGTATCCATCCATAAGCTGATCATACACGGTGACGAAACCCAGAGCAAACACGGGATCATAACGGAATGACTTCTTGTACTTCATCAGATGCTGCTGCACAATAAGCTCTTGTAACACTGTGTTGTATATGCTTGGAATTGGCCTCTTATATGCCTTCAAGAAATTCAATTTTGTCTGAGAAACAGTTGGGACATCTGGAGGCAATCAAACCAAGAAAATTGAGAAGCCGTTCTGATCAAACGAGAAACACTAAATTCGGTACAAAAAAAAAAGGCATGAGCACAACTATGATGATGAATTCAGAAGTTCTCCTAACAAAATCCTATCGTCTTCACAAAGCTCTGTAACACAACATCGGGAGCTGCTGCTAAACTGCAAAATCTCACCTACTATATTTTAAAATTCTCACTAAGTATGAATAAACACCAACAATAACAATATCAAGGTAGAATGCAAAACCTGAACATCAATAATAACTTTTGAAGATAGAATTGATGAGAATTCATTACCTAAATTAAAAAAAAACCCTAAACCAAGTAATGAACAACTAAGGAAAGAAGCTTATTCAGCACACCCTTTATCAGACATTTATATTTCAAAATTTCCAGCACTATCTCAACAAATTTGCACAGAATATACCTTAAATTTGCTTTTTAAGAGAAACAAATTAAACAACATTGTAGATCTAAGCATCAGAGCAACAAAATTCAGCTAGCTCGAGCTAAAACTGTAACAAAATTCAAATTCTAACTAAATCACTCTAACCACATCTTCCATTCTATCAAGGTAGAATGCAAAACCTAAATTGTATGCATATTAGTTCAGATAATAACAGTTGAAGATAGAATTGATGATAATTCATTACCTAAAATTGAAAAACCCCTAAACCAAGTAATGAACAACTAAGGAAAGAAGCTTATTCAGCACAGTTACCAACATTTATCATTCAAAATTTTCAGCACTATCTTAACAAATTTGCACAGAATGTACCTTAAATTAGCTTTTTAGGAGAAACAGCTTAAACAACATTGTAGATCAAAGCATCAAAACAACAAAATTCAGCTAGTTCGAGCTAACACTATAAGAAAATTCAAATTCTAACTAAATCGCTTTAACCACATCTTCCATTCTATCACATCCTAACATCAAAATATACATCTAAAACAACTAATATAATCCTCCAAACTCTTAAATCCCCAATGCTACATAAACAACGAATCACACTACCAAAATTTCAACAAATTATACCAAATCAGAAAAGAGAGGGAGAGTAGAAAACTAGCCTACGGCAGTGCACATGCAGTGAACGACCACGCGAGAGGAGCTGGAAGCGCGAAAACTACACGCATCGTACGACACCGTATTGCGGAGCTTGAGAGCATCCAAATTCGAATAACTGCGAGCTGAGGAGTTCAAATCCGGAGATTGAACTGCGGCAGTGAACGAAATTGAAGTCACGGCCGCCATTATTGGAAATTGAAATCAAATGCTTTGCGATGGAATCGAATTTCAAAAGAAAAATGGATTTTCCGTTAGCTTTTGCGAAGAGGGAGAAAGAGAAGTGTGAAAATATGAGAGGAGTGGATTTATTTGATTATCCGTTTCTGGTTTTCTTTTTCCCCACATTAATATGTTTTGCCAATGAAATTTTGACACGTATGTTTATTTTATTTAACTTAAGAGTCCATTTATATATGTCGACAGTATCTCTCCATTTGAAGTTTGTGGCTGTAATTTTCTTGGATTTATATTTTGGGGGGAAATTAAACGAATTTAGAATAAAAACTTAGGATATAATAAAAGCACAAGCAATTATTTTGAATGTCCTATTTTTTAATTTGTAATGAATCTATCAATTTTAGAGTTTTGCATAACGAAGCTGGGATTTTGAGCTGTCGATTATCTTATTGGACGATGACTGTCGTAATTCGAACTATCAGAAAGCTCTAACCGTCTGTAATATTAACTGCCAACTCCCGACACGATCTAGAAACTCCCAACTGCCAATTCCCGACATAATTATGAGATATCAAACGTCTGACAACTCACGGCGATAACCAATAAGATATCAAACATCTGATATCTGACGGCGTACTTGAAACACGTGTAAACAGCTTGACCAGTGGTCAGTGGACTTATAATAACTCTTAAACATTTTTCAACAATAAATGTAAATCTAAATTTAGCTTTAATAACTTATGCAAAAAATTAAATCAAAATTGCAACAAGGACAGAAGATTGGAGTATATATGGATAATAGTAACAAGTATCTCATAATACAGTACATTTTAGACTAAATATCTATAATTGTGATATTTTTGTGATATTATCTATAAAATTTTAAGAAAAGAAAAATGAAAAAGAGATTTGGATATGATCAATGGCACGTGAATCCGTAATGGGCCGCAAATGGCGAACTTATGTCAGCCCATGTGATAGGCTTGTCGTCTTCTGCCCATAAACGACGAAAATTTTGTATTTTTCATTTATTTCAAATTCCCAATTTTCGATGAAAATTTTACAGTTAAATGTACGTTTCTACCTGTCACATGTTCGTTGGAATTTATAGATACAACATTTTGCATTAACAAAACTTAAAAATATTTTAGTGGAACTTACTACAGAAAGATGGGGTCTAGCTTTATATATATATAATAGTAATTATTTAATTTTATAGAGTATCTCAAATATTAATGTAAGATCATTTGTGTGTTAATAACGCACGGATACTATATATGGAATTATGAAAAGCAGCACCTGCGTTAATCCATGTAAAAATGTTGGCAAAATATAGAAAAAATAGATACGATATATGTACTATTAAGTAAAATACAAGTATTTATGATTAAAGTAATAATATAATGAGATATCGATCGTTGTGAAAGTAATTTATAAATTAGTACACATCAAACTAATAGTTCCAAACTCGTGAGTTTAATATTATAATGAAACTATAATATTCAACTCATTCAGTCTAATATTCTATACATATACGTACATACAAGGATTTGGCGACAAATTTATATACAAGCCAAGATCACATTCTAAAAATAGCTTGTCTCATTTAGTCATTTATAACATGAACTTAAACTCTTACATTTCAATCATCATATTTAACCTAAATTTGTAAAAACAAATAAATAATTATAACGCTTTAAAAGTATATATATACTAGTAATATTTTCAAATACAAACAAGTATATATTGCATTATTCTTATTAATAACCGCTTTATACTACCATACAAACCATATCAAAATATTTATTCTTAATAATGACCGAATTATACTACTACCGTACAAACCATATTAAATTAAATCAATAATATAACATGATATACGAATTTAGACGTATATATGTAGCATCTGTCGAATAAGAAGCATGCATGCAAACACATACAACACGTTGGCTTCCCATTGGCTGCATGCAGATGACTCATGCACTCTCCCACACCCTAACGCCGCCACCTGTCCCTCCACAATATCGACCCCAATTTCCCATTTTACCCCTCAAACCGTTGTATAAATATCTCCCTCACCACCCTCTCTCTCTTCAAACCAAAACAAGTAAAAACAACAACAATCAATCTCCAAAAATTCCTTAAAAAAAAAAAAAAAAGAGAGAGAGAGAGAGAGAGAGAAAACGACAAAAAAAGATGAGCTACATGAACAGAATGTGGGCGGCGGCGGGCGTGGCGGCGGTGAACAGCCTCTCCGATCAAGGGCAGAAGCTCAAATCCGGGTTCAAGGCGCCGCTCAATTACACCGGCAAGCGCCGCTACTCCTCCTCATCCGGCGGCGGCGACGCGGCGGATCTCCGCCCCCTCTCCGCCGCGGTGAGCTCCGAAATTGAGGGGATCGTCGGCGGCGGGAGGGAGCGGTCGGAGGAGTCGCTCCGGCAAGTGATGTATCTGAATTGCTGGGGGCAGGGCTGATTTTGTAAATTTCAACTGCCCCGGAGGGTAAAATTGTAATTTCGATGCGGGAAGAGTGGGAACTGGGAAGAGCGGCGCGGGCTGACTCGGGATTTTGGAGAGGGGTGGGCTGAGTTGACTCGGGATGGGTGTTGAGTTGGAAAATGATGGAAGATTGGGGACTTGATTGGAAATTATGTGAAATTTGTGGGTAGTCCAGAGAAAAATTAGAGGGAAATTGGATTTTGCGAGAGGAGTTTGCAAAGCAAAGGGATGAATCATTGAGGGATCTTTTGTTAGATATGTGACAAAGAAATTATCATTTTCGTTCTAATGTTTTATGGAAATATAGAATTGATTTCCGTTTAATGATATCTTGTAGCGTTTTACGTTATTCTTATTCATCAACTTTGTGTCATATCCCCCAAAATTAAAAATTAAAACTAACATAATACCCGAGTCCAAAGTCCAAAGGTCTCGGGTTCGAGTCCTCGTTGGCCCTTATATTTATGCATTAGTTTATCAAAAAAAAAAAACTAACATTGCATATATAATATGGAAAAATTGCTAAAAACTAAATGAATAGTTCAAAATGCATTAGTTTATCCAAAAAAAAACTAACATTGCATATATAATATGGAAAAATTGCTAAAAACTAAATGAATAGTTCAAAATATGTAAGTATGGAACTAAATCAATATATAGCTGACACTAATGAATAAGCACGCATGATAAAAATTCAGATGTTAAAATAATGTTTATGGAAAATGGAAAATAGGGAATTAATTTATCTTATGTTTTACTAATTGTGCAAAGCGTCTTACATTATTCACCAACTTTATGTTATCCTTTAAATAATAATTAAAAAATTTAATTCAAAGTGTCATGCTTAGTCTAAAGTTGGATGTTAGATACACATTCAAATTTGTTCTCTCTCGAACCTCCATCTAGTTTTTAAATGACCGAGAACCTCTAATTATTTTTTGTTACATTTGAATATGGGATTTTCCAATGGTATGATTTGAGATATTTGTGTGACATATGGATAACAATTTTTGTTACATTTGAATATGGGGTACGTATGCATGGTTTGAAATATCTTTTGTGACATCTGAATATTAGTGGCCTTCTGCAGGCGTAAAATTCAAACTCAAAAACTCATTTTTGCAGTAATTGTCTAAGAGAGCAATTCAACTTCAATTG
>JAYJMF010000066.1:1784668-1808378 GCA_036873715.1 Salvia sclarea
GGATCTTTTGTTAGATATGTGACAAAGAAATTATCATTTTCGTTCTAATGTTTTATGGAAATATAGAATTGATTTCCATTTAATGATATCTTGTAGCGTTTTACGTTATTCTTGTTCATCAACTTTGTGTCATATCCCCTAAAAATAAAAATAAAAACTGATATAATGCTCGAGTTCAAAGGTTTTGGGTTCGAGGTTCGAGTCCTCCGTGACGACGTCTTCAAATTTTTGCATTAATTTATTAAAAAAAAAAAAAAACTAACATTCCATATATATATGGAAAATTGCTAAAAACTAAAATCAATAGCTGACACTAATGAATAACCACGCATGATAAAAATTCAGATGTTAAAACTAAATGAGTAGTCCAAAATATATAAGCTCACAATCAAAACTAAATGAGTAGTCCAAAATACAGTATATGAGTTGACAAATCACAACTAACAAAATTTATACGATTAATCTAACAATTAAACTATCAATGCTAAGGGGAAAAGAGTTACGGCGGGCTGACTCGGGATTTTGGAGAGGATGGGCTGAGTTGACTCGGTATGGGTGTTGAATTGGAAAATAATGTTTATGGAAAATGGAAATACATAATTAATTTATCTTATGTTTTACTAAGCGTCTCACATTATTCACCAACTTTATGTTATCCTCTAAATAATAATTAAAAAATTTAATTCAAAGTGTCATGCTTAGTCTAAAGTTAGATGTTAGATACACATTCAAATTTGTTCTCTCTCGAACCTCCATCTAGTTTTTTAATGACCGAGAACCTCTAATTAATTTTTGTTACATTTGAATATGGGATTTTCCAATGGTATGATTTGAGATATTTGTGTGATATACATATGGATAACAATTTTTTTTACATTTGAATATGGGGTACGTATGCATGGTTTGAAATATCTCTTGTGACATCTGAATATTAGGGGACTTCTGCAGGCGTAAAATTCAAACTCAAAAACTCATTTTTGCAGTAATTGTCTAAGAGAGCAATTCAACTTCAATTGTCAAACTAAAAAAGATGTACATTCTTTCTCATACCATTCTTTACCTTATTCGATCATATATTATAAATAATTTTCTAAATCACACGTTTGCCTATAAAACTTTTCAATAACCAAGTGTTATTACACACAAAAAGTTAGAACATAATTAACAAAAATCAATAGCTCACACGAATAAATAACCACACTTATAACATAAACAATTTCGGTATTTTTACGGGAGAAACAAAACTATTATCAATAGCAAACAAAACCCATAAAACTACTTAATTACAAACTGAATAACATAAATATGAAGTATGAATATCACTTCAATTTTTTTTAATTAAAAATTGATCTTCAATAATATTTTTTGTAAATTCGGAAATATTAACTTTTTCCTTCATTATTTAAGAATTTTGGAGGCTGAAAAATGAACCGAGTAAAGAAAATAAATAATATTAATAATTTGAAATTTAAAGTGATATTTATTCAAATTTGAAAATGAAACCGCCTTTTCTCACTGTATTTCGCCTTCTGCAGCATAGTCGGAGATAGACTGCTCAAAAACGAGCTCAAAAACATCCATTTCCTTCTTCTTCCTCGAAACCCCAATCTCAAACCCTCCATCAAAATCCCTAGATTTGCAGAGCGAAATCGACCTCTCTCCATCCAGATGCATGAATTCCTGCTTCCTCGCCTTTCCCCACCCGAAATCAGCTTCGTAAACATCAAATCTCGGCGATCCAGCCACCGACACCACGCATTGCCCGCTGTTCTTCTTAAAATCCAACGGCCAGTCCGCGCTTCTCAACACTCCGCCGTCACTGCGCAGAATTCTCCGAATCTGCGTTTGAATACTCTCCACCGCAATCAGAAATCCGCCGCGACTCTTCAACGATCCGCGCCGCGATCGCGCGCGCACGAAGACGAGGCAGTTTCCGAAGTAGGATTCCGGCAGCGGCGGATTTAGCCGTCCGCGGCAGTCTGCGGCGAAGGAGAAGTAGACGATCTCGTCGTCGTCGTCATCGGGAGCCGCCGCTGCTTTAATTGAACAAATCCAAGCGAGAGCTGAGATAACTGTGAAGGATGAAACGTTGGCTAAATTAGGCGTTTTTGAGTAGACGTGATTTTTTAGGTTTTGTATCTGGTTTCTGGTGAGGAGAAGCGTCGATCGGATTCGGTTGATCGGAAATTCCACCGGAGATGGCGGAATCTCGAGATGCGGATTTCGATTTCTGACGAAATTCCAGGCGATTGAGTCTAATTTCTCCGGATCTTCAACCAGATTCCGATCGAGAATCGGAAAATGACTACCAACTGCTTGATGAAACGCTTCTCCATCCCCAAATCTGTTGGCGCATCCCCAAATCTTCACGAAGCTGACGATGCCGCTCCCGTCGGCGGCGGCGTGGTGGCTGGTGACGCCGATGCAGATCCCCTGGCCGGAAAACAGCGTGATTTGGACGGAGACGACGGGGAGGGCGACTGCGTCGGCGCCGCGGGTGGGCGGCGGGAGCTCGGGGACGCAGCCGTAGAAGTGATCGGCGATTCGGTGGTGGTTTGAGGCGAGGTGGTGGAGATTTTGATCGGATTCGGCGGCGGTGAGGGAGATCGAGTCGCCCGAGACGTAGCGGAGGGTGGGGATGCTGCCGGAGTTCAACGGGAGGATGATTTTTCCGGCGAGAGGGAGGAAGTGTGTGAGTGTGAGGGAGAGAGATGTTTTGAGAGATGGGAGAATGGATTCGTGGAATTGGAGGCTGTTGCAGGGGAAATCGAAGAAGATGAGCCTTTTTGTGGGGGTTGATTGCAGGAATGGGATGTCGAAATGTGTTAATTGGGTGCAGAATTCGGCAGTTGAAGAAGAAGAAGGGTAAATTCGGGAGTTTTGGAGCTTGATCGCCATTGAAGCCAGGTGATTTTGAGCTCAGTAAAAGTTGACTTTATAGAGTGTAAATAGACTGATATGCCCCTACTTGTTTAAGTTTACGTAGTCAATTTTGATTTTTCTTCTTACGAATAGATTCTTTGTGTAATACTTTTTAATTGCTGATTAGGACTCATTATGCTTAATTACAATATATAATTAACTTTTAGATCATGCAGTAGGTATATTGGTGTGTGAATTAGATTCTTTGTGCAACACTTTTAATTGTTGATTCTTTATGCTTAATAAAAATATGAGAATTAGATCATATAGTATGTATGTAGATGTTAAGGAAATGAGAATGAATAGGGTCGATGACGACAATTTATTATTGACTGGTGCAAATGAAATAAAAACAAATGGACAGTGGCGATTAATCCTTTTGAATTCAAAAATCGATTATGGTGTATAATTTATACGATAGAAAATCAATCTTTGTTGTCGAATAATTTTAAATCGTATTATTTCAAAAAAAAAATTATCTTAAATCATAGTATATATATTTTACATAGATAGGAGTACTTGATATTTTTATATGTTGAAAAACACGAAAAATGGTATGAGTTTATAAAGTTCCAACCAAATTTCTCATCACTTTTCTTTCATGAATATACTTAAATTTGCGGTCAAAATATAGTTTTTCCCTTTCTTTTAAAAATTCTAAAACCAACATGCATAAGCCACAAATTAGCAAATCAAAAATTTCATTTCCCAAAATTCTCGAGCAAAATCTTACAATGATAATAAGTCTTATTTCGGACGTTTACATTTGGTCAAAAATAAAAGAAATTCACACACTCTAATAAGTCCAAATTAAGTCTTAACCCAAAAATTCAACCTTTAAATCAAATCGGAGCGTCTGATGTAGCCGTTTCTCATCCAACGGCCACGATGGAGCGGGCTAATCAATAACGTTTATTCAAACTCCAACGGTCGAAAAATCCGAAAATAAACCTCACAAAAAATTCCGCCCAAATTCACACATTTCCATTTCACTGACTGATCAATCGATTGCTCTCAAGAAAAAACCCTCACCAAAAATTCAAGATTCCAGTCGCATTTCCCTCTGCAATCGAGAAATTCGAAGCGTATTTGTTGAGAAAAGGAAGAAATTGAGCGTGGCGCAGTTCCCAGACGCCATGGATTCCGCCGCAGATCTGCAGATATGGAACAACGCCGCCTTCGACAACGGCGAGATCTCCGAGGATTTGGCCGCCAGCAAGCAGTCTTGGGGCTCTCTGAATTCGATTTTCGGCAACGCGAAGGCCTCCTTCGACGATTCGGTTTCCGGTAAGGAAAATCAGGGTTTCGCATCGGAAAATCAGATTATTCCGCCCAAATTGGGCGCAACGACGCCGTTTAAGCCTCTCAACGCGGTCGAATCGGTCGAGAAATCTAAAATTAGAGATGCTTCGAGGAAAAATTTGAAGATCGACGAGGAGATTGAGGAGATCGAGTCGCAAATCGCGCGATTGAATTCGAGATTGGAGGCGCTGAAGGTGGAGAAGGCGAGCGCGAGGGCTGTGGAGAGGAGAGGGAAAGTGGTGGCGGCGAAATTCATGGAGCCGAAACCGATTGAGAAGAAGTTGGCTGATGAGAATTCGATTTTGAGCTCAAGAACTAAGGTTAATCGAAGGGGGATTAGTTTAGGGCCAGCTGAGATCCTCTCCGCGGGGAGGAGAGGGATGAGTTTGGGGCCATCAGAGATTTTTGGGGCTACGAAATCGAGGCAGGCGATGAACACGAACACTACGACCCCTCTGCAGAGTAGGAGGAAATCCTGCTTGTTGAAATTGGGGGGAATTGATGAGGAGAGGGTGAAGAGCTGCAGTTTGAGCCCGAAATCGAGGAAATTCGCCGCGAAAACGAGGCAGGCCGTGACGACAATCGCGTCGAGGAAGGCTGTGAAGAAGGAGGATGCACTCCTGAGCTCTGTTCAGCCCAAGAAGCTGTTTCGAGACGGCGAGAAATCGGCCCCGAACAAGAAGGCGTTTAGGCCGGGGAGGGTCGTGGCGAGCCGGTACAACAGCACCAATCAGAGCGCCGCCACGATGAGGAAGAGGTCGTTGGAGAGCGATGGCGACGTTAGCAAGCGGGTGGAGAAGAAACGGTCCCTATCCGTGGGGAAGACGAGGGCGGCTAATGAAGGCGAGGGGCGGGTTAAGAAGAGGTGGGAGATTCCGAGTGAGATTGCGCTGCATAGCAGCGAGAGGTCGTCGTTGTCTCCGGAGTGCGTTGTGGCCCCGGTGCTCCCGAGGCTTAGGATTGCTCGTTGCGACGAGAGCCCCCGCGACTCGGGGCCCGCGAAGAAGGTGGCTCAGCTGGTTGGGAGGAGGTCTTACTTTGCTGAGGTGGAAGAAGAAGAAGAGACTGTGTGTCAAGCTCTGAGCTATGGTGAAGATGAAGATGAAAGTGAAGAGTGTTGAATGTGATTGTTTTTTGGGGGGTATTGTGGTAAATAGAATAATAAGAGGATCAAGAATGTGGTTTTTTTGTAATGTTTCAAGCATACTTGTGCTTTGGAAACTAGATGTGTTGTTTTTTTTTTCCTTTTGATGAAGTGGGATTCGTTGGGTCGTGTTTGTCTTGTATCGTTCGTTTCATCAGTGCATGTCATGTGTGTATAAATGACGGCATTTCGACAATATGAAGAAATTGAATATGAGATGAGATTTTCTTGTACTTGTTGATGATCATCCATATATGATCAAACAAACCCTTCACATTTTTGTATCTTTTTGCTTCATTAGTTTGCATCATGTGATTATATGAAAAAGATGGAATGTGGGATGAAATTTTCTTGTATATGTACTAAAATGGATCATAGAGTGTGTTTGAAATTTTCTCTCACAAAGATTTATCTTCTCCAATTTAACTTGTTTATTACTGCTAAAAAAACTTACACAAATCACATCAAAATGCATAATGAAACCCAATCTCCCAAGAGCCCATTTCCCCCTTGAGGTGACTCAAACCCCTGACCTATCGGTTGGAGGTGAAGGTTCAGAAGAAACGAACTCTCATATATGCCTATGATTTACCTCCCGACTTGTACTCAAAGTTCCCCATTTCTCTCATGAGGTGACTCGAACCCCTGACCTATCGGTTGGAGGTGAAGGTTTAGAAGAAACGGCCTCTCATATACGTCTATGATTTACCTCCCGACTTGTACTCAAACCCGGAATCTTGTTTTCGTCGTGTTTTCCCATCGAAGGGACTGCATATTGGCTTGTGATAACTGGAAAACTGTATTTCATAACAGAGAGAAAGAAAGACCGCTATTCTATCTATTTCAACGGAAATTTGGGGTTTTAATAAAAAAAGACACAAATTTGTGTATATCCCAATTAGGATATTAATCGCAAATAGAATTTAAGGTATAGCATAGATGATGCTTTCAAAATCAGCATTTCTTGTAATTCTGTTACGCAATAACCAAATTATTTATTTCTTGGTTTTAGGTGGAACATTTTTTCTCATCATTTTTTAGGAAATTATTTATTATTTGAATATACCTCTGAGTACGTTTTTGGGCATTGTTTTTGTTTGCACATATTTTTCTAACCAATAAATTTCAATATGCCGGTGTCACATTTATAGAGAATCTCAACAAAATAAAATTGGTAAACCACAACAATAATATTGATAATGTATATTTTTATAAAAATTGATAATATTATCAAACTTCAAAAGAAGTAGAATTAACATTTGCTTATTACATTTGAGATTAAGATTCAATAAAACAACTCAAATGGAGAAATACACAAAAACAACAAGATTCTCTGAGACGAATGAGCATTTCATTATATTGAAATTAATAATATTACAATTACAATGGATTAATTAAAATCACCAAATATAGAAATCTACAATCCAATATTCCAAATTCCAAAATGCAGCTAGCCTTTCTTTCTCAACCAGAATATAGAAGAAATCTGCAAACTGAAACACAACAGCAGAAACATAACATAAACAGAATGATTAATAAACAATGAAGATTCAATATAAAAAGAAATTTGAAAGACAAAAAGAAGAAAAATGAATTGGATGATAAGAATCTAGTGCTGTTATTTAACTCCAGTCTCGTTGCAAATTCGAGAGAAGAAGCTGATGACAACACACGATTTATGAGTTTTTCAGACCCTCATCCAATAAGGTTTTATTTAAAAAACCAAGGCAAAAGAGTATAGTAAAACTCAATCCAAAACAAATTTAATAACCAAAAAATCAAATAAAATTTATAAAAATCCAATCTTTAATTAGAAAAATACAAGCCTCAGCATGTTAATTATAATCAATAGGAATGCAGATCCACCAAGAGGTTCCCCTGCCGAAGCAGGACTCAGCTTCACTACACCTCATATACTATCCAACAACCATCACAGGCAATCTAATTCTTCAAAAAAATGGAAAAAAAAATCAATTTTGATTAAATGTATTTGGAAAATTCTCAGATATTTCCGAAATTTCATGGAAAGATGCAGCAACATCAAGGGGTTCTCCCTGTAAACAGGGTCTCAACATCACTACACCTCAATTAATGGAAATTTCATCACTGATGAAAGTAAAATAGATTTAAAAAATTGGTGAGGTTCAGATTATTATACAGCTCTATCGATCAAGAATTTTCTGAAGCAGAACTGGCGTTAAGCTGATTAAAGATCATCACAACCAAAAAAAAAATTGATGAAATTTGGCTCATATTAAGAAATTCAACCATTATTATCGATTAACTTCACGGATTTAAAACCTCAGAAGCGCGGATAATCGTTTAATCATAGCCAAAACCTAATCAATAAAACATCAAAATTGGGGATTTTTTTTATTTTGAAATATAGCGGACATTTTTAGAGGTACAACAATTGAAAAGTGTAAACCCCCACGTGAAAGCCGCATAAATCTTTGCCTCTATGACTAGCTCTTTTTTTTCCATTGAAATTTATGAAAACAGGCTAAAGGTGTGAGAGGCAATCAAATATTAACATAAAAAGAGGAAATAAACACACACAAACACAGAGTGAAATTATGAGCTCAGAAAAAGGAATGTTGCCGTTGTTTTGACACAGAGAGGCCGTGAGGAAGGTACAGCGGCAAATCTGCAACACTAAACGGCGTCGTTCTCGCACGAGCTTTGGGACTTCTTTCTTCATAAAATTATCAGAGGAGCCCGGGTTGCTACATGCGAAGAAATCGAAATTGAAGCTGCAAAAAAAGCAGGAGATTAAGGTGAATTGCTAAATGAAATTGGGGAATTATTCTCAGATTGAGATCTAGTGCGGAGAAATTCAAATTGAAGCTGCAAAAACGCAGAGATTGAGCTGAATTGCTAAATGGAATTGGGGAATTATTCTCGGATTGAGATCTAGGGCGTAGGAATCGCTAATGAAGCGTTGTAGATGAGTGAAGAAGAAGAGAGAAAGATTGGGGTTTTATAGAGAAAAACCCTAATTCCCAATTGGGCCGATGTAGGCGGAGATGGATCTGGATAGTCCAAAACCGGTTTTCGAATCGGGTCGGATCCATTTACCCGGTCAATACGTTGGAGTTTAGGGTTAGGTGTTGGGCTTTTGTTAATTGGGATCTTAATTTGACCAAGGTTTTGCTATAATTCTAACTTTTGTGATTGTGAATTAAATAATTTAAGCTATAAGTTGATTACAAGCATTTCATTGCAAATTTAACCCATTCTCGATTTGATTTAACCTGATTATAAATTGCTACAATTCTCGATCAGATTTAACACGGAATTATAACGATCTCCTTTTTCTTTGATTAAAGGATAATTCATAATGAGGCACATTTCTGTTAGGCCGGAGTACCATTCACCAATACACTTAGTACCATTTCATATTAAATAGAGTACCACTTAAAACACAATTCATTCATATAGAATACCAATATATATTACATAAAGTACCAATTCATATAACATGAAGTACCGCTGGCCTGACGGTCATGCCGGCCTGACAGAAATATTTGTCATTCATAATATTATAATGATCTCTTATGAAACTTGGTATTTTTGTGTTTAAAGTGTGTAACTTAGTAGATTTGAGGTATTTTATAATTAAGGCAAATTGTTTTCCTATTCCGGAACGAGCCACTATAGTGGGCCGACCGAAAAATGGATGCGAATCACTTTTAATTGGGCCGAGGAAATATAAAACCTACACAAAAATTTGATGTGTTGTTAGCTATGGTGACCCCTTTGGAGGGTCACGCAGAAGCGACAAGAATTTTAGAAAAAAATAAATAAATGTAAATGTCACCAATTTGAATGACCATGTTGGGTATCTTCTAATTGTGACAAGTGGCAAAATATTATTGGCTGGTATAATTTTTATATTAAATCATGTTTATTTATATAATTCTGTAAAAAAAAAAAAGAAAAAAATTATATTGAATTTTTCTCTATAAATAGAGCCTAATTTTGTCATACTTCAACACACAAAATAAATCTGTTGTTTACACAATTTCTCATTCTCTCTCGACTTTCTTTCTTGCATATATATTTTACTTGAAGCTATGGATCCCAATCACCCCAATTTTATTTATCCAATCTCCCAAAATTATCCAAATCCACAAAATTATTCTAACTCCCAAGATTCTGCAAATTTTGCATAATTTTAAATAAAAAATAATTATTATATATAATACATAGTTTAAAAATTAATTGAAAAAGAAATTATACTAGGTTGGGTTGAGGTCACTAATGAGAGTAAAAATTATATTAGGTTGAGGTTGAGGTTGTGTATGTGGAAGAGAGATAAATGAATTTTTATTAAAAAGTGAAGTTAGGTTGGGTTGGATGGAAGTCACCACAGTGGATAGTCTTATACTCGCCTTATTTATCATGTTCTTTTTATCATGATTTGCATTTCTTATGAGTGCGGTAGTTATAGAAATTGGTACAATTATTTCAATCATGTTATTGACTATAGTTTAGCCTGTATTTTGTAAATTTCCGCGTAACAAATATTATATTGTACGTAACATATTATTTTAACACCTTTTTATATTTCTTTGTATTAGTTGGGCCTTTTTGGGTGCTCCATCATCTCAAGTCGTTTTAACTTTTAACATCTTGTTAGATTTGGGTTTAACAATAAAATCTTTTAGAATTTCTTGTACATTTCAATTACTTAATTAATTACTCCAATCTGGATATGTGTTTGGCCATCCAAGTCTTGAGACGTAGGATGATGGATTAGAAACGTGATCACAAAGGTGCATAGAAAAAGTTGACCAATTTATAGAAAATTAGGCAAACTTATCCAAATAACTAAGCCATATTAATAACTTAAAATTGACCACAAGATACCACACAAACAACTCCTCCAAAATTTCTATACCTCTCACTCGTCAAGCGTTCGTTATCTCCCATCGAAACCTTAAATCGATAGACGGATGCCTCGAATTCACCCGTCGCCGCGCTTCATTTGCCCGTTTATGCTCCCCTTTAGTACAAAACGTGTAGCGTCAGGCTCAAATAACAGCCTTTTCAACCTCAACCCGTTAGTCAACTGAATACGGATTGCAAATTTCAAAACTCCAAACATTCACGACAAGGGGTGATCGCTATAATCGAGAAAACCGAGGCAAAACGAATCGATTTTTTCAGTTACTTTGGTTTTGGTAACTCAGTTATGTTCGTTAATCAACCCAACCGGCGCTCATCCCTATTCACGACAACAATATAAAGGAAGTCCATCGCGTGGATGCCACGTGGACTACTCGATATCGGATCGACTTAACATTATAATATACAATTTTAATTCAAAGCACATGGATTATTAAAACATTATAGATATTATAGATAGTGAACCAACCTCCTATTGGATAATAATTTGTGTCAAAACAAAATAATAGTATCAAATAATTTGTTGCAAATTCAAAATTTTTGAAAAAAAAAAGAGAAAGAAAAGAAAAATAATATAATATAATAATGCTTCTCATAATTTTGTCCTCACCAATCATCCATCCATCCATCCTCCAGTCGTACCCCTCTCTCCAATTCAAACCCCCCTTCTCTCCTACCGCGATTCGAAACCCGAATCTACATGAGCTTCGAATTCCACCGATCGAAATCCCCCAAATTCCCAATCGGAGTCAGCTGAATTCGAATTGATGCTGCTGGAGGCCGCCAATTCTGGTTATCATCATCTCCTATTTTGGCTCACCGGCGAATATTCCACGCCCATATGGGCAGTTTTGATCGCCGGCACGTTCGTCGTCGTCACTCTCACCCTCTCCATCTACCTCATGTTCGAGCATTTGTCCGCCTACAAGAATCCCGAGGTCCAATCCCGACGTTTGCTGATCGATTACGTGTTTTTTGTTTGGGGATTTTTTGTCTGATTTTGGTTTGAAAATGGTGATTTGATGATGATTGCAGGAGCAAAAGTTTCTGATAGGAGTGATACTGATGGTGCCATGCTACGCTGTTGAATCAGTAAGCTTTTTGGATGTGTTTTGTGTGTTTTTTTCGGTTTGTGCTTGAGCTGGATTGGGGAGATGGTTATGATTGATCATGAGATTTTTTTGTGGATTTGTGCTGTAGAAGTGGAGATTTAGTGGATTGGATGTTGAGTTTGTGTTTAGCAGTGTTTGTTGTTGAGGGGAAAGAGTGAAGAGAGCTTATATGATGAGATATGAGATGTTATAGCAGTGTTTTTCATGAATTCGTATTGTTGGTAGAAAGATTTAGGCATATTATGAGACTAAAAGTGTGGTTATTGTATGAGGAATCGCCAAAGATAAGTAGATGATTTACATGTCGAAGCTCTATGTTGCAACAACTTATAGTGTATCGGTGATTCTGCCAATAGTAGTATTGGGAATTTATCCATTTTAAAGTCAAAATGTGATTGTATGTAGCGCTATGTGCGATTTCTAGTTTTGGAGTTCTTGTAGGGTGCCCTGCAACTTCATGGCTTCATTGCCCATTTTCTCTAGCTTATTTCTTCACTTCTGTCACTCTCAATTCATTCCGTCTCCAACTCTTCTTACGCAGGTTCTTTGTTTTTGTATTTTTTTCTTTTAATTTGTGACTGATGCTGATTCTGTTAAGTTGCCTGTCCTAAGACAACATTTCCTCATGGGATCACTTCTCACGCAGTCAAGTAAACAGATTAATGACTGGTGATAATAAATTGTCAATTAGTTTTATTGGATACTTTTATTATAAATTACATTTTTCTGACTGAGAGCGTGAATTGCTAGTTGCTACAAATTAGAAAAGTCTGCCTGGGTTCGTTCTCTACGTAAGTTTGTGGTGAAGGTTGCTTATGAAAAGTCTAGTCAAGATCTTACTTCCTTCTCAATCATGGTCTTCTGTTTGCAGTTTGTCTCAATGGTACACCCAGCAATTAGTGTTGATGTCGGGATAGCTCGTGATTGCTACGAGTCCTTTGCCATGTATTGCTTTGGGAGGTATCTAATTGCTTGTTTAGGTATAATCATCGAGCATCCTTTTTAATGTTGAAGTCTTCATTTAGTGTCTATCGATAAAGGGTCGTGAAGAACTTGTATAACATAATGCTAGTTGACATCGACCCTGGTCAACAAATTTCTTTTCTAGTTGCCCATCTGATTTTCACATGGTGAATTAGGCGGAGAAGAGAGAGCAATTGAATTTATGAGGAGGGAAGGACGGGCAAGTATGAAAGCACCCTTGCTAGATGATCATGGTCATGAAAGGGGAATTGTAAAGCATCCTTTTCCGATGAATTATATCCTGAAGCCTTGGAAACTTGGTCAGTGGGTCTATCAGGTTATCAAGTTTGGAATTGTTCAGTATGTAAGTTCTATCGCCATGTGAAATCTTTCAGTGTCAACTATTTCTACTCTTTTGTCTCGACATCCATGACAAGTTTGGTAAATTTTCATGGCAGATGATAATAAAAGCATTTACTGCTATTTCAGCAGTAATTCTTGAAGCTTTTGATGTGTATTGTGAAGGCGACTTCAAATGGAATTGTGGGTATGTTACATCCTTTGCACATATCTAATTCACTAGATATTTGATATTTCCCCTGGAAAATAATTTAGTCTATTGATAAAAAGCTATGCTACCTTATGATGCACCACCTGTGGAAATGAAATTGTACTTACTAGCTAGTGTAGTGGTGTAACTTTTTTTAATTGAATTTATCTCTAATTTGTGATTGAAATCAAAAACCTCTTCAAGTTATAACCTGCATACACTATGTTTAATCTTGATTCGTTTAGATGTCCTTACTGTGAGATTTACTCGAAAGTGAAACTTATACTACTATTTGAGTAGCTTAAAATGAAACTCGATTACTCTAATAATTTCTCCCTTCTTTGTTTTATAGGTACCCATACATGGCTGTGATTTTAAATTTCAGTCAGTCTTGGGCTTTGTATTGTTTGGTTCATTTTTATGCCATCACAAAAACTGAATTGGCGCACATTAAACCACTGTATAAGTTTTTGACATTCAAGTCAATTGTGTTCTTAACTTGGTGGCAAGGTGTCGCAATAGCTCTCTTTTATGCCGTTGGCTTGTTTAAAAGTCCTATAGCCGAGTCATCGGAATTTAAATCAAGTGTTCAGGACTTCATCATCTGCGTAGAGGTAATTGTTTTAAGTTGCATCTTTTCGGCTGCTCCTGTCGAACGATCTTTTATTGCTTGTTTTGCTCTGTAGTAAGCCGTTTAAGTGCATTGTTAAATCTTTCTCCGTTACACGTTGCATTATAGTGTTAAATATTTATGTTATAAAAGTTTGTGTGTTCATCCAGGACAGATGGGTGTTGCTTCTGCGGTTCACCTTTATGTTTTCCCGGCAAAGCCTTATGAGTTGATGGGAGATCGCTTTTCTGGAAGTGTTGCAGTCCTCGGAGATTACGCGTCCGTGGATTGTCCGCTAGACCCTGACGAGGTTAGGGACAGCGAACGTCCCACAAAGCTGCGCCTTCCTCAGCCCGACTATGAAGCGAGGAGTGGAATGACCATCAGAGAGAGCGTTAAGGACGTTTTTCTTGGCGGTGGCGAATATGTAAGTTCTTCCCTCTTCATCTCATACACTAATCTATCAAATTGTAACATAATTTGTCTAGTTGCATATACTTCATTTGATGATTAGGGCTTAATTATTCTTCACTTGTCAAAAACCCGACTTTTCTGCACCGTTTTCGTTGCTTTCGCCTGCCGTTCGATCCCTATTCGATGTATAAATGCCGTTTTTTCGACACTTTGTTATGCAGATTGTGAATGATGTGAAGTTCACAGTCACTCAAGCAGTAGAGCCAGTGGAGAAAGGGATCACTAAGTTCAACCAAAAGCTGCATAAAATCTCCGAGAACATAAAGAAGGAGAAGCGAACCAAGGATGACAGCTGCATTTCCTCATCGGCTGCGCCGGTGATCCGAGGGATCGACGACCCCCTCCTAAACGGGAGCTTCAGCGACAGCGGCAGTAGCTCGAAGAAGAAGAAGCACCGCCGCAAATCCGGGTACGCCAGCGCGGAGAGCGGCAACGAGAGCACCATCGACACAACGTTCGCCGGCTACAAGATCCACGGCCGTCGATGGCTCGTCAAGGATTAGATTGGCGCGAAGAAGATGGCGATTGATTTTCCGGCCAGTCAACGAAGATGCCGCCGCCGAAGACGGTGAAAAATGGCTGAGACGATGAAATTGTGTATCTGGCTTGATGATTGGAGGAAGGAAATTCATGCTATTGAAATTATTGTATAGAGAAGAAAAAAAATGGAAAACCTCTTCTATTTGTGACAACTCTACATAGAGAGAAAAACCGTTGTTGGTGAAGAAGATTTTGATTTATTTGTACAAGCAATAGAAATAATTATGGGTGAAGTAAGTAATAGGATATATTATTTTTTCTTGAGGAAATTCCGTTTTCTACTTGTAAATTTGATCGTATCACGCCATATAAAATGTGTATTCTAATCGACTCAATTAGATTTCACCAAGTTTTCTACTTTCTTCATACCTTCGAAAATTACTCAATAATTACTTGAGATACTAAAAAAGTTAGGTAAATTGGGATTTTTGTACATGTTGCTATTTTGGTAATATATAAAACTTCGCTCGAGATTGTCTGACGGATCAATATTCGTTAAATATTACTCATATTCAATAACATTATACTTTAAAATTTTGCGATGCATCACTACTTGTTAGATGTTACTTATGTTCGAATATATCTTTATTTTAGATGATATATTTGTAATTGTTTTGTAATTTTAAAATGAGATTGAGTATGAATACATAGTCTTGACTCAAAGGGGATAGGGTAAAATGATATTTTGTGCATGTTGCTATTTTCATAATACACATGCTTATGCTAGATTGTGGGATGGGTCGAAATCTATATATAAGATGTTACTCACATTCAAATCGAAACTTATAGTTGATTATATTTATATAATTATTTTACTTATATTTAGACTTGAGTATGAGTACGAAAGTCTCACTCATAAAAAAAGTGATCCAAAGTATAATTTTTTCTACGACTTATAATTTTTGTATATATGATAGGAATTAGGAAATATAAGTTCAAACAACAATCTTGAGAATCTTGAAGTATTACTTATTTAATCACACTAGTAATAAGTAATAAGTAATAAGCATTTGACTCTCTAGATTACTGCTAGTTATTTCCATTTCTCTTGAAGATTTACGATATCTCAATTTTCTGAAATAGGAAATACTATTATAATACAGAATGAGATGCAGTTCAATGTATTCGATAGCATGAATCTCATAATTCCACATTTATGTTACATCATACATAACAAACATAAAAGGTAAACCATTATTATATAATTCCATATAACAATATAACTCCACAAAATGTGTCAATTCACTTAAATATTCAAATTGGGAGATTAGAGGATATTTACCAATTGTCTAACACTATTTTTAAATTTTTAAATTTTATTTTACCAGTACACACTTTAGTAACACATTACAAAATACTTGATGTGAGTTGCTAAAAAATGAATCTCATTCAAATTTGCCAGTTGCCATAAAATTAGTAGCTTTAAACTTAAATACTACACCAAATGAAAATGTTGATAGAGTAAAAGCCAAAACTTTTAATATAACTACTTCCCCCAAATCAAGATCGACTCGTGGCAAATCCCCATTAATGCCAAGATTAAATCTCACTTAAATATACTTATCTTCTAAAAAAATAAAAAAAAATAAACATAACCCCACTCAAATATGCCGGCTAAGCTAAACAAATAAAATCCCCAAACAACACTCTTCTCCCACATTATATAAATCCAATATTTAAATATCCATAATCACATAAATTTCATTGTCATCTCCATCACTATCTAGTTACCTTAAAACTAGTCAAATCAACCACGAATTCCCAAACTACCCCTCCAAATTACATGCATCAACCAACCCATAATCGTATTAAATTACACCGAATCCAATTTTTTAAATAAATCAAAATTTAATCCTATTCTTTGTTACCTCCTATTGCCAAACCATTCAAATTTTAAAATTCAAAAACAAAACACAAAAATACTTACCATTTTCCATGCAGGGGCATTCCCGTCATTTCCCACACCCCCAACTATTGTATAAAACTCGCCGGCCTTCTGTATCTATTTTGCCGCCACTTTTATAGCAACACTTTGTTGTTTTACTCTTCGCCTCATTTCTCTCAACAACAAAAAATCAGCTCAAAAATCAAATCAAAATCAGAAAAAACACACTCTCACCTCCACTGCGTGTTTCAATCTCCCCCATTTTTTCCGATATGCAGAGCCACGGCGGCGCCGCCGCGAGGAAGGCGAAATCGAGAGAAGTGAGCCCGAGATACCTCTCCCCTGCATCGAGCTCTGCTTCTTCTTCATCGGCAATCGATTGCTACGAATCCCCAAACAGCATTCTCTCTCCGATCAAGCAGAAATCCGATTTGGGGAAACCAAAAACCCTAAAAAATTCGGGATTTCTCCGCGGGCTGTGGCCGTCGTCGTCGCTCCCGTCATCAAAATCGAAGAAGAAGCAAGCCGACACGCTCGCCGATTTCATCGGCGATGAGCGGCGCGAGGAATCGGAGAAGAATCGGAGCAAAATCAAAACCAAGGGGAAAATTGATCGGAATCCGGCGCCGGCGCTCGGCCGGCAGCGGAGCTGCACCGAATTCAGCCGGTTCGAGAGCTCGAAGGAGAATCGGAACCCGGTTTTCGGCGGTTCGGCGCGATTCACCGGAAAATTCAAATTCCCCGGGAAATCGGACTCGCCGGCGGCGGCGGAGGAGGACGAAAATATCTTGCCGGGCAGATTCTCGATTGATGAGGTGGCGGTGAGGAAGAATTCGTTCTCGAGACACGTGTCGGAGCCCGAATCCGGCGATTCGGGTTCCGAGTACAGCGATTCCGGCCCGAATTTTGATTTCGGGCCCGCCTCGTACATGGCCCCGACCGTCAGCTCGAGGAAGCACCGCATCGACGTGCCGTCGCGGTTCATGCAGGATTTGCCGACTTCGCGGTCACGGCGGTGGAGCGGCGGCAGCGATAATTCGTCGGAAAATAACAATAACAATAATAATAGTAATAGTAATAGTAATAATAATTCTCCGAAAATATTCAATTTGAGGAGGAAGGGGAGTGGGGATTGGGCCTGGTCGCCGGCCCGAACGGGCTCTCCGAAGGCCCTGTTGGGCGAGAATAAGGGGAAGCCGCCGGCGAGCCCGTCGCGGGGGAAGGGAATGGGGAATATCTTGAGCTTGGGGTTTGAATTGTTTAAGGGGAAAAAGTTGTCGTCGTCGAGCTCGTCGTTGTCGGGCCTCGGGCCGGGCTCGGCCGAGAATGTTCATCAGTTGAGGTTGTTGCATAACGGGTTGGTGCAATGGAGGTTTAGCAATGCACGAGCCGAGGTTGCTAACGAGAATTATGTCAAACAGTGTGAGGTATGCAACTATTTTCAATCTCGAATTTTATTCTAATTAAATTTTAATTTTAATTTTAATTTATGTGTTAGGTTATAGTTTTAGTAGTTGATTATTACGTGTGCTTTAGAAGTATGTTGGTTATTGTTGGTTGATTGATTCTTGATTTGGATAGTTTGGACTTTGGATGTAGAATATGTGTTTATTCAATTATTTAATTTAATTTCTTATGTTGTTTTTGTAGGGAAAGTCGCAACATGTTCAAGCTGCCCTTTTCAAGCTCCAACAATCTATCATACAAAAAAAATTTCAGCTACAGAAGGAGAAATTGGAGATGAAATTAGATTATATAATTCACTCTCAGGTAAGTAAATATTTTATTTATTAATCTGTTGTAAATTATATGCTAGTTGATGATAAAATAATAATTGAATATTTGGCTATTTTAGGAAGGAAAATTTCTATGAAACAAATTGATTAATTAAAATATTCTTTGTTTGAAAATGCAGTCACTCTACTTTTTTTTGTATAATAGCAAAATAAATTAGGAAAATTACATGGGTTGGGTGGGTGGTTTGGGGGTAGGTGAAGGAGAAAAAGTCAAGATGGGAAATAATTTACATATTAAGGTACCAATTTTTTTTTTGTCTAATATATGGAGTAGTAAATTAGTTACACTCACTATTCACTCACTCACATGGCCTTTTTTTTATAGAATTATTCACTTGCATAACTATTTATCAATGATTAATTAATTCATATATGTAGTTCCATTTCTAAGTACTACTATAAAAGTAATAACAAAATTAAAATTCTGCGAAAATAAACTATATTTATATTTAATTTTATAGATTAAGGCGTTGGAAGTATGGGCAAATATGGAAAGACAACATTCTTCAGCAATTTCAAACACCACGGATTGTTTGCATTCTGTTGTTTGCAAAATACCCCTTAATGATGGAGCAAAGGTAAGCTTTAATTTTATTTTTCGATTCGAGAAAAATTAATAAATTACATGAAATACGAGATTGAAAGACGACGACGAAATGTGCAGGTTGAGCCGCAGTTGGCTTCAATTGCTATGTGCCATGCATCAAATCTAGCATCCAAAATCAACAGCATGATTACTACTTTTCAACCTACGGTAATTAATTTTATTTATTTATTTTTACATATATGTATAGAAGTTTTATTAATTATTTTATTAATTTAGGTTGAGAAGACTGTGGGAGTTGTGGCTGAATTAGCAAAGGTAGTTATAGAAGAGAAGCGGCTGCTAGAAGAATGCTTGGACCTTTTCAAATACATATCTGCATTGGAGGTATTAATTTAGTTGAAAACTAGATTAATTATTTTTGGACCTTTTCAAATACATATCTGCATTGGAGGTATTAATTTTGTTGAAAACTAGATTAATTATTTATTTTTTTTGACATTTTTTTAATTTAAAATTGATGGGATTTTTAAATTTGATTAATACAGATAGAAGAGAGGAGTTTGAGGGGTAGCATGATGCAATTGAGGTTATTGGAGCAGCAACATTTAGGGATCTTGGCATAACAACTTGTTACTCTTCTAGAAGATTTAGTTACATTTGTAAATATTACATAAGTGAAATTTGGTAAGAATTTGTATTTTCTATTAGAATTACTCATGAATGAATAAAAGTCAACAATGATGGTATGTGTGTTGTGATTTCTAATTTGGATCATCCATTCAAAAATCTGCATTTTATTTTGAGTTATTAATTTAATTATAACATTATCAAATATCCCAATATACGATCTCCATAAATACAAATTACCAAAAAAAAATCTCATTCGATTTTCTTTTTGTAAGGAAGATATGCAAAAAACAGTTCTTGTAACGTTAACAATGTGACACGATACAATGTTTGGAAATAATCACGATAATACATAAAAATATTGATAAAACAACAATATAGAGCATTTGAAATCCTTTATCGATATATACGATGTATATAAAAATAGTTATTTCCAACTAAAATGCAAGAGACCCAAAGAGAAATAATAGGAACACCATCCAAATTCTCATCCTACAATATAGATCTACATTTTAGGATATCCATTACTATCTCAACACATCTAATATTAGCCTTCCCCCAAATTATTACTAAAAAAAAAATCTAAATCCACTTTTATAATTTCCCCGTGAAGTCTCGGCTCGTCTCATCTTTTCTTCTCCCTCCAACCCTACCATGCGACCCCAGCTCGGAGAGAGCAAGAAAAGTTGCTGATAAGCCACCCCTAATCTAACACACGCACACATCTCTCACTCCGCCGCCGTCTGCCGCCGCCTGACCCCACCGCGACCCAAAAAAAAAAAAAAAAAAAAAAACCGAGCGAGCTAGGGTTGACCGACAGGGCGGCCAGGATGAACGACCTCTTCTCGAATTCCTTCAAAAATGCCCAGGGCAACGACCTCGAGGCGGGGGGCGACGACACCCGCTCCGAGGGCGTCAACCTCGACCGATTCTTCGACGACGTGGAGAGCGTCAAGAAGGACATGGGCGACGTCGAGAAGCTCTACAAGCGCCTCCAGGAGTCGAACGAGGAGAGCAAGACGGTCCACAACGCGAAGACCATGAAGGAGCTCCGCGCCCGCATGGACGCTGACGTGGCGCAGGTCCTCAAAAGGGTCAAACTCATAAAAGGAAAGTTGGAGGCGCTGGAGAAATCCAACGCCACCAACAGGCGGGTCCCGGGCTGCGGCCCGGGATCCTCTGCAGACAGGACGCGGACCTCAGTGGTCAGCGGCCTGGGGAAAAAGCTGAAGACCATGATGGACGACTTCCAGGGCCTGCGGGCCCGGATGAACGAGGAGTACAAGGAGACCGTGGGGCGGCGGTACTTCACGGTGACGGGGCAGAAGGCCGACGAGGAGCTGATCGAGAGCCTGATATCGAGCGGGGAGTCGGAGTCCTTCATGCAGAAGGCGATCCAGGAGCAGGGGCGGGGGCAGATCATGGACGCCATATCGGAGATCCAGGAGAGGCGCGACGCGGTGAAGGAGATCGAGAAGAACCTGGTGGAGCTCCACCAGATATTCCTCGACATGGCGGCGCTCGTGGAGGCGCAGGGGCAGCAGCTCAACGACATCGAGAGCCACGTGGCGCACGCGAGCTCGTTCGTGCGGCGGGGGACGGAGCAGCTGCAGGATGCGCGGGAGATACAGAAGGAGTCGCGGAAGTGGTATTACTACGCGGTGCTGCTGGTCATGATCCTCGTGTTTTTCGTGACGTTCCCGCTGTGGTCGAATCTCTTGATGGCCAAATTGGTATAGTGTGTGTGTAAGTATTCGATTAATTGATCAATCAAATAAATCGTGTAAGATATATATATATATAACTACTAAATCATCATCATCATCATATATAGGTTATGGTTTTGCTATCTTGATTTTAATTTTTTTTTCTCGTTTTGGAGGGGTGTGTGCGGCTTCAAAATGATCCAATTTTGAAATGTCGCACGTTTTGTTTAGCTCTCCGAATTAGAAAAAAATTTTGTTGTTTAGCAATTTTTGGATTTTTGTAACTTTCGTTGAGAATGATTGAATCTACATTCTGTTGCTGGATTCCAACTCATTGTGTTTTTGTGATTTTACATTAATGTATATGATCATAGCTTGCAACACACAACATATATATATATATAGGAAGAGGTTCAAATGAGAACCTCATTTTATATGGAGAACAGATGATAATTTTCAGCCCTTAGATCATGAAATCAGTGGTGGATGCATTCCCTTTGGTTGATAAATGCATGTCTGAGTTCGAATCCTAGAGGGGGCGTTTTTTTTATTTTTTTTTCCTGTGCAGGTCATTTACACTGAAAATGCACCTGGTTTCTACGTTAAATGCATGTGTTTTCCGTTCTCCATTTTAAAGGTGGTTTTCTATATAACCAAGCCCTATATATATAAATTGGATTTTGAGTCTAGTGCGTTAATCTAATAAATATAATATACTCCCCCCGTCCCTCAAAAGTGTGCAAGGGAGGGAATGACACAGGTTTTAATGCAAAATAGTGATAAAGTGGTGTGAGTGGAGAAAGAGTCCCACTTTTTAAGTGATAAAGTGATGCAAAATAGTGATAAAGTGATGTGAGTGGAGAAATGGTCTCACTTTTTAAGTGATAAAGTAATGCAAAATAGTGATAAAATGATGCGAGTGTTGGGCCATGTTTGGGTTTTTGGTAATAAAGTTAAAATAATGAGGATAGAAATTGAAACTTTTTTTGCCAAAAATAGGTCTGCACACTTTTCAGGAACGGACGAAAAAGGAAAAACTTGCACACTTTTCAGGGACGGATGGAGTATATTATTAGCTCATGTTCTAATGGCATGAACCCCACCCAACAAATAAAGTGTTTAAGGGCTCAAACCGACACCAATCGGCATTATTAATATTAGTATTACGTTTGTGCGATTTAAGATTCTAAGAAAAGGTTCACGTTGAGTTAATTGGCCTATTTACATGACATCCAACTCTATTAATATATTGTTTAATTTTATTTTCTTGAATTTTTTTAGAAGCATATTTAAATATATAATTATAAGAGTTGTGGACGAATTTTATAGAAATGGGAAGATCGCCAAAGGACTTCATGGTTCTTATTGCCAAGAAGGAGGGGGCTGCCGAACTCGAGCACTTCCTTTGCCTTTGATCCATTGCCTTTTCTTTCCTCGCCTTCTTTTGATCCTTTGCCTTTGCTTTCGAAGAAGAGGACCGTGTTTCTATTGTTTTAATGGGTATGGGTGGTCTTGTAATTGGTGGTGAAGATCCCCTATATAAACACAACACACTCAACAATTAAACCTCAATAATATAGTAAGAAAACATAATTGCCGAAAACATCTAAAATTCATACCTCAACTTGTCTTGGTGGAGCCTTACAAGTACGTCTTTTGTGCTCGAAACTCCCATAATTCCTACAAGATATTTGATGGAACCGGGATGAGCAGCTCCGACTGCCAGGACCTCATAGGACTAATCAATCGAATTTACATGCAATTTTATTCCTAAAATCTACACAAAAACGCACAGAAGTACAGAGGTAAAGCGAAAATACGAACCCTAGCATGCTACTAAGAGTTCGAATTTTACCTCTTTGTGTCGAATCTTGGATTGCTGGATGTTGTATGTAGATGGCTAGAACTTCCACCTTCTTTAACAATTCCCAACAATTTTTCAGAACACACCAGACAACTTTGGACAGCGATTTGGACCTCCAAACGAACTCTGTTGGTCTGAAAACCTCTAACACAGGTTGTATATCTGTGAAAGATCTTTCCAACGGTATCTTATGAGTCACAAGGGAACTTTTGGAACTCCAGATACAGCAGTTTTCCCACGACTGCTGGAAATCCTGCAAAAATTTCTACTCGACCTAGAAATCTTCTAGCTTATTCTCGCCTATGCCTCGACTGTTGGATGGACAACAAGCTGCCGAGGGTTACACTGGAGGAGGAGGCACGAAATTAATGATTGTGATACGTTAATTTTCGCCCCCTACATCCCTATATATAAGAGTTGTGGGCTAAGTTAGGGATTCCTAGGAAGATTTGGACTGGGCCTCCTAATGGATCTTAATCTCTTTAAGTTGAGATCAACTTAATTAAGTCCATTAATGTTAATTTCACTCCGTTAAAGAATTAATATTGAACTACCCGTCCAAACCCATATTACGAATATGGCTTCTTTTAATTAATTACTTTCCGTGTTTAAGATATCGAATATCCATTAATTAATTTAAGCTTGCTGACAGCTTTAATTAATTAATATATTTTTCAAGAGTGGTCCAGCTCAAACATTTATTATTATATTATGGAATAAATCCAACCGGCCGGGTTTCAATATAATAAACCTTTTC